>BRDA01065749.1:0-18707 GCA_036984385.1 Crenuchus spilurus
TCCCCCATCTTTTCCTAATATGAATGAGCAGTCATCAAAGAATTTTGCATGCCAGTTGTGTCATGTATGGTTGTGTATGTGACAAATAAACTTTCATTTGAATCTTAAAACAATCGCCATAATTATTCCCATTGAACTGCACTGTATTCGTTATCCAACAAGTGGATGTACACTCTAAACATAATGGTTCTACAAAGGTTTCTTTGGAGCAATGCTATAACCACTTTCAGTGGATTAAAGAACCATTTTACAAATGAGATGTGTGAGTGTGAGAGACGTTTTTTAAAATTTAAAGAGGCTCTGCATAATGCAGAAGGTCTATTCCAATTAAAGGTTTTTTCCTAGAACTGAAACTGTAAGCTAGAAGCCATTAATGAGCTGTTATCTCAGAGTGTAGCAGAGGAGGATCCCTTTATAAATCAGACGTTATCACACTACTAATTATCTGATTATGTTTTATTATTTATGTAATTGATTCAAGCTCTGTGGTTTTAATATCACAGAGGCTTTAATATTTAGTAGTACTAGTCTCTCATTATACCGTCAAAGCACACTATCATAGAAAGGCAGCAAAATAAATCCACTGCACAAAAGAAACGTTGGATGTAAAGAAGCCAAAGGGAGAAGAGAACAGGCTCTATACAACAAAGCAGACAGGTTGAAACTGGGTTGAAATTGCAGCAGAAATATGAAAAAACAAGCAGAAAGTGAGAAAGCAATCTCACTGCTGGCAACCTAAAGTAATATTTCCAGCACCACCAGCAGCAGACGGGATTTATGCACCTGTGTACACCAACATTAGCTCCAAGTTGAGATAATTGATAATTTGGCCAGACATTTTCTTCATTAAATCAGAAGATATTCTCTTGCGAAATTTGGCATGATGAGCTGTGAGACTTGGTGGTACCACCATCACTTGTAGTGTGTATTGTTTGAATATGATGTAATTTTCCAGGTAGCATCGTTTGCAGTAATATGAAAATGTTCATTTCATACCTTCCGAAAAGGTAAACAATCATATAGTTTATATTCATGGCATGTAAAGTGGCACATTTTAAGCATTTTTTATGTTGATACTGTTGGAATTGTAACTCAAAATGAAATATTGTAATAATTTGAGATTCTGGATGTAGGATTTTTATGAGCTATAAGTCAAACCGATCAATAATAAAACAAATAAAGGTGAAAAGACAACTATGATCAGACGATCATGAGTTTGAATCCTGGTCATGCTAATTGCCATCGACAGCCGGGGCCTGAGAGAGTAAAATTGGCTGTGCTCTCTATGGGTGGGTAGATGGTGCTCTCTCCTCATCACTACTACTATGTAATGTTTGCTGGCTCAGGTGTCTGTTTGCTGATGTATCAGAGTGTGACGATGCTCAGTCAACCTTCATGGGAAATGACGGCACTGAGTCACCGGTCTGATGACCGTTGGAGGCGAATCGTGGTGTTTGAAGAAAGGAGATGGTAGGCGTTGGTCGTTTTCTTTTGGTGACTTTTTATTAGTGCAAAAGTGATAAAATACAACGATAAACAAAACACTGATCGAAACAGAAAATAAAGAGTTTAAAATATCCTGGTTCTAAGCAACACAGGTTTGGTTCAACACACACTACTCTGCAAAGAGTTAGGGTGGCCTTCTCATTCAGTCCTTCCTGCCTCTGCTCTGGTTCAATCTCCCCATTTAAATGGTTAGCTCCTCCCACGGATTAAACCAGTGTAATTATGGGTGAACTTCTAGATTACAATGTTAACATGTAACAGTTAAATCATGCTGCAATCTCTTGAATCATTCTTCCTTCATCAATGCATCACTGTACTTGCATAAACATTTTTATTCTAACTGCAGTTACTTCTTGTTTCTCTCCTTTACAGTCACAAGGTGTCTAAACTCCCCCCGTCCTGTGTGGCTCGTGGATCCTGCCGAACTACACAAAGGTAAGTGTTAGAACCTTGTTCCTCTTTTAGCTGTCTAGTGTATACACACACACAAACCCCAAACAGCATCACCATCACCCCAGGTATGTATTGCATCTACATCCTTGTTACCAATATATGCAACTGGTGATTGGCACCTAGTGACCATATCACACAGAGCTGATGTATTTCTTTTCTCCAGCTGCCTAGCGATGATGTGGTAGTTGGAAAGGAGGCGGAGCCTGACTTCACATGCATCAGAGGAGGCTTGTGCTATTCTTCACCCTCCTAGAGTCACATTACAAGTGATTGGGAGAGTGCTAAAGGATGGGGGCAGGGCAAGGGCAAAGACAGGAAGTAAACACAACATGTGGAAAATGTAAACAAAGACATGAAACACATAAACAGTGGTACATGGGGAGGCATACAGAGAGACAATTCTGACCGGACACTCACAAATGAATATCAGAAATATAACAGTTTACCTTTTTAAATTAAATTACGAAGATAAATGGATTTTTCACCAATTTTTTATTAACAGAACGACTCCTGAAGAACTTTGCTTCAACTGACACATATTTAAGCCTTTAACATCCTCACCAAAAAATATTAAACTCAATTATAATTATTTTAATGTTTAAACATACAATAAGATGCAGTAAAATGAGAACATAAACTACAAACACAAAAATATACAATAAGATGCTAATTTTGTTCACTAATGGTTTAGCATTTGATCTACTTAATTACTTATGGTGGCTACAAAGCTGCTGGTTTACATTCAGACAAGAAAATGTTAAATTTCTGACCTCTAGTGGATGTTTTTTAGTCTAACATACCTCTACCGATTGGTAGAGATGGCACAATCACAGTTCAACACCTTCGTCAATAAGATAAAGTGATTTAAATGTGCTCTACCAAACGGTTGAGCAGAATGTTAAAGGGTTAAAGAGTCAGATTATAATAAGATTGTGAGAGAACAACCTTTTAAAAGTTATACATAATGTGAAAATGAGAAGATGCTAACACTAAGCTATATCCAACTTTAAATCATTAGGAAGCATTAGCATTTTAACCAGCTATAAAGGACACTTTGGGAGATAATGAATAAATTTCACCCGTCTAAAAAGGAGGGAAATAAAAAGTGACAGTGAGCATTAACCTTCATGTTACTGGTAAGTCAAACTAAGACATCTGCGAGGAAAATACAAAGTGTTAACTTTTGAAACTTGCTCAGAAGTGCTACAGTCAGCAAAATGAAGCCAAGAATGGAGAAAAAACTTGTCTTTGTTCAGTGACCGTCATGCTTGTCTGAGGTCTAAACCAAACGAAAGGGCAAAGATCAATTTAAACCTGATCCACAAAGAAATGTACAGCAGATCTGTATAAAAACAGTTTCAGCCGTGTCGCTTTTTGTTCTTTTTCTTTCACATCAGGAGAGGAGAGCCGTCATTTAGTCATTTACACATCAAAAAATCTATTTGAGCTTTGTTCTGAGCTTTCTGTGCAGGTACATTTTGTGCTTTCTGAGGAATTTGTCAAGTCACCAAGAATCGATAAATGGCCGACATGGTCATTTTAGATAAAAGTGTCAAGGAGAGTCAGCCTTGACTTCTAAGTGTAGAACATCATGTACTTTTGTGTAAGTGGAAGAGAGTAAAATCCATCTGCCAATAATTAAATTAACCTCTTCAATAGCCGGGACCCTCCAGTGGGTCTGGTGTTTATTCTGTACATTCATTACTTTCTTATTTTAGATGTTTGTGAAAGGAAGGAGATATACGAAAGCTGAAATGATCATTTCTGGATATTTTCTAGCTGTTTGAAAAGCCAAATAAAGATTGTTTATCCTACGTTCAGTTGAAAGAAGCATTGAATAAACTTTCTGTTGCAATTCTTTAATGATGTCCCAGAATGCTGAGCTTTTCCTGGTAAAGGATGACCCATGTTACACAAATGCCTACATAAAGTCCCTTCAGTGCTACACAATGAATTTCTGACCAAAAAAACTAAATGTTCCCAAGTGACGCAATCACTACTATTTTGCAATGTCCGCTGGCTCAGGTGTCTGTTAGCTGATGTATCAATGCAATGGCTGCCCAGTAATGATGTACCAGCAGCCATTAGAAAAGAGGCGGAGCCTGACTTCACATATATCAGAGGAGGTGCTAGTCTTCACCCTCCTAAAGTCACATTACAAGTGATTGGAAGAGTCCTGACGAATGGGTGGGTGATTGGCTACCACTACATTGGGGAGAAAAAATGGGTAAAAATTACAAAAAAAAAAACCAAACAAACATCCCAGCGCCTACTTTTTCTGTTTATGCTAATGTGAAGTCTCTTTTACAAAAACACATTGACATTTTACATACAGGTTCAATGAGCTTATTGATGTGCAAGTGCAATCTAGCCCGTAAAGTTATAGGATATACACTGCCACATCAAGAAAGTAGAATATTTAAATGTAAAATATTGTTTTGCCACTCCATTATACATAAGTAATATATAATAAATAATTATGAACAAAATATTGTAATATTTGAACTGTCACATTTGGTCAACATCGTAGGATGGAGGTGCATCTAGGTGGCTCTTTAGTAATCAAAACAAAACGAAACTGAAGCACAAAACTAAAACAAAACCAAGACTAATCCATAGTGTGACTTTCCAGGTTGTGACACTCAGTACCAGACCAGCAACACTGGGAAAGCGCAGGAACATACGCAGGCAAGGATTCACAAAACATTAGTGAACAGGTGATAACAGTGACAAGGGGCGTGACTAAGGAAACAAGGTGGAGACAAAAGGATAAACACTTGCACCTTGCAGTGAATCTTTTTGTTGCTGTAACCCTTTAACATCCTGCTCAACCGTTTGGTAGAGCACATTTAAGTCACTATATTTTATTGAAGAAGGTGTTGAACTGTGATTGTGCCATCTCTACCAATCGGTAGAGGTATGTTAGACTAAAAAACGTCCACTAAAGGTCAGAAATGTAACATTTTCTTGTCTGAATGTAAACCAGCACCTTTGTAGCACCACAAGTAATAAACTGGATTAAATACTGAAAAACAGATGAGTGTGGTGTTTAAAAAGTGAAAAATAGTATCTTATTGTACAGTTTTTATATTTGTAATTTCTGATTTATCCATAAGGTGTCATGTCATTGTATGTTGAAAAAAATATGTTTAAAAAACTGGAGTCTTTAAAAAATTCATTGTATTCATTCATTGCATTTTTGTACTCTATTTTAATGCACTTCGATTTTAATGCACTTAAAATTATTTTATTTTGTATAAAATCTTATTGCACTACATTTATTTTTAAATAATTTTGCTATATGTTTTTGTTAGATTTAAAACACTCCATCATTTTGGTTTTAATTGTCTTTTATTTTTAATTATTGCTTCTATTTTCATGTAAAACAGTTTGAAATGCCATTGTAAAGGAAGGTGCTAAACTTTAATTTATGTTGTATAGTTTTTACTTATGTCTTTATTTTTTCAATAGAACTTTAATTTCAATTAGTCTTTTTATATCTTATGTAGTTTTTTTAATTTTATATAGCTTTTATTTATTCTTTAATAGCTTGTTTGAATAGCAATTTAAGAATTTCATTGTACTGCCTGTTTATTTTAACAATAAAACTCTTATATGTTTAAAAGGCTTGAAATATGTCACTTTACATGTAAGGAATAAAAAATCTATGACATTTTGAATTAAATTATGAATATAAACACCAGCACTAGCAATATGGAGCAAAAAAAAACATGAAAAGTTACCTAGAAGAACTGCTTCTCAGGATCCCAGTTGATTTCCTACAGATTGTGCCAACTTATACTGTCAGACTCCTTACGTCTCAGCTAGGACTCAGTTCAGTTGTCCAAAGAGATCTGATAACAGGATTAAAATCAATAGTCTAGGTGAAGAATTCGGATTGCTGGGAGTCTCGTTGGGACTTCCGAATGGTGTTGTTGGAAAGGAAAAAACTATTCCACAATCCACCTGGACAAGTGATGAGTGGAAGACGAAAGCAATGGAGAGAGTGAAGGACTTTAATTTCCCCCGGGGCCACACGGGAGCCCACTACCTGTGGAGCCATGGTCAGAATGATACAGAGGAACCAGACAAGAACTTCTCCCTGTATGACAGAGCAATTAAACCATGTGCCACTTTTATGCCTTGTTCAAAGTCCACAAAGGCACAGCGGGACTGAGAGGCCAACGGTGTCAGCTTATGTTATGAAATAGAATATATTCCACTTTAAGACCATCAGGATAGAGAAGTCACTACAGGTGATAAGAATTCCAAGATGTTTATTGAATAAAGTCAATTATTCGCTCAGTTCAGATAATCATGTCCTCTCAAAGCTACAATGTCTAAACATTAGCTACTCTAATCCATTTATTATACATCACAGACATGCTATTCAACTCGTCACCAACCTCACCCCAGAGATAAGCTGTCCTGCAAAATTTAGCTCCAATATATATTCACACCTGATCCAGCTAATCAAGCAGGTGATTATCTAGAACAGATGTGCTCAACTGTGCTCAGTTATACACACTCAGTTCTTTTTTCAGAGCCGTGAATTTCTCTTTACAACCCTGGTCTTGAATTTCCTCCATTTGTACACAATCTATCTGACAGTTTTTTGTAAAAGACCTTCAAATTAGCCCAAAATGGGTTGTATGATTAATTAAAATAATAACACATGCTTATAACTTACCGCTAAACACATAAACATAGCTCTTTTAATTTATTTGTCTCAGAAATAAAAATAAAAAAAAAATTCAGGCTGCACAGCACTAAAGGGACTTTATGTAGGTCATCTTGCAACTCAGATCTTCTTTCATAAGCACAAAAACTGGATTAAAACAAGTCAGTGCTTATTCGGTGTATTTTCCAAGCTTATTCCAAGTGAAGATATGGCACATGAGATACATGAAGTCTTTACTTGACAGCAGAGGCAGAGATTGCCTGTAGAAAGAAAAAGCCTGTCTAAGAAAGAGAAAGAAAGTAATGAATGTCGAAAGTAAGGAATATATTCTAACCTGCGGGTGGGTGGAGGCAATTTAAGAGGTTAAAACTGTCAAATGTAAATGTTTGTAGGCATCATGTGTCCTTATGAGTAGTACTGGAGAGTAAACTGTTACCTTAATTTTTCACTGATAACTAAAAAATAAAGACTTTAGCAAGAGACGAGTCTAAGTTTCTTTTTTTACTCTATTCTTGCTAGACATTTGGCCCATATGAGGTAAAGGAAGTCCCTGAACGCTCAGTCATACTAAATTGTAGTGTAAATTTAAGCTATGTTACTATTTTGGTGACAAGTTAGACAATGTGTAGGAATCACAGTTGGGACAGTAGGGTCTTTACGCCCATCCCTGAGTTTTCCTCTCAGTTTATCATTTTATATACATAATAGTATGCACTGAAAGAAAATGTGCTACTCATAGACACAATGCAAAAAGTTTTTAACTGCCTGAACCCAGGCTTTGAAGTCTGTTGTGAAGTCTCAGATCTCACTGTTAATCCTTTAAATCTCACACATTACTACAATTGAAAAAAACATTTGAGGTAGGTTGACTCATATAAACATTTTATCGCTCTTTTATGGCTCAGGAGCCATAACAGAGAAACTTCCTTAGAAATACCACAAGACTAGTAACAGTGCCGAGATGCTTCCAGCTCAGATAAACATTACAATAGTAGTTATTCAGGGGATGAACACTGAGAAGACTTGTAGTCCTGGATGAGAAATGCTTGAGTTCCTATTGAGACTAAGCATGAAACTCAGACTCAAACCTGTTCTAAGGAGGAACGGGAGACTTAAGCTAAAGTCTCATTTGTGTTACCATCTAATCGACATCTTAATGCTGTTTTGGAGAAACTGAGATGTTCAAGTGATGTCACTGTTAACCATTTAAATCTCACACATTACCAAAAGTACCAAAATATATTTTAGATATTTGTGAGAGGACCTTAAATAAGCAGAAACACATTTTTCAAACAGATGCGCATTTTTTCCCACCAAATGATGCAATCTGTCATTCATATGATAATGGCATGCTAATTCTGGACATTCCATTGGTAGGTTCAAGGCACCGTGGAATGCATGAAACTGAATGAGTGAAAACAGAGTGTCTCCTCACATTAGTTAAGCTTTAGAAATAAAACCACATACAATGTCTAAACACTGTAATGATCAGTGTGTAGCCAACACCTCTGTGTATTCAGTTCTGAGCTCAAAAGTCTTGGCTAGAAATGTTTAGAGTGTTTTCACAATATATCAGCACATCTGAAAACAGGTTTTTGGAAAGTCTAAATTTAGAGCAGATTTATGACACTCCTACTGTTTTGACTCTGTTGTTGCTGAGTTTGCGCTGAACTAAAGCCTGTGTAACACTTTGGAAACAAAACATTTAGATGGGTGCAATTTGTAAAAAAGTGAAGGCATGTCAGACTACATCAGACTGACCTACACATCCCATAATGCTCTGCATCAGCTGGTGGTATTTTAGCAATGGCATGATGTGCAGTATTTGAGCACATCTCAAATGCAGTTAATTTGCAAGTATCTTCAAATTGACGTGCTGCCTTCTAAGTTAGGGGACATGGGTGGCAAAGCATTGAGGAAGCTACCTTCAGTTGCCTACTTTCCACACCCACATGGTGGCATTGTGGCTTGGTTATTCAGTTGTGCTCTTGGGTTCAAGTCCCCATATAGGTTGAGTTTCCATTTCTCCCGCATCTACGTGAGTTTTGCATGGGGACTCTGGTTTCTTCCCACAGTCTAAAAACATGGAGATCAGGTGAATTGGCTACTCTAAATGACCCTGGTGTGTGTGAATGAATGTGTATGCTTGGCACTCTGTGCTCGGTCCTTCAAGTGGACGGTAACTTCCGGTTGAGAAGATGTGCACGATTAGCTTCCGCTGGTGTGTGTGGTTGAGTGTGACGACTGTGTTGACGACTGTGTTGATTGTAAAGCATCCTTGGGTATTAGAAAGGCGCTGTATATGTATAACATTCATTCTACCATTCACATCCTCCTTCCAGCACCTTTGCTGTCTCTTCAGGAGCTGCTCTTTGAGATAATCTTTCCCCAAATACTGAAAAGAAACATCCAACCATGATACTGGCATTAAAGAAGTCACAGGCATTAAATTGTCTTAGCCTAGCAATTGGAGGGTTAAACATTTTTCCATTACTGACGTCTGGTTTAGTCTATTAGTGTTTAATAAAATGTCATTCATATGAATAACTTGTGCTGTGCCATATCTTATTAGGCAGAACATCCATCAACAAAAGAATGCATTTGTAGATGGAGCTTAAATAGATTAGGATGATAAATCTGCATGATTAGGATTAGTAATCATTCTGCAGCACTAGCTGTGGTCTTATAGCTTACACAGTGGCAGCATACAGAGCAACTATTGCACTTTTATTGCATTTACAGTTGAGTAAAATAATAAATTAGTATATTTTACATTCGGAAAAGCTTATAGAAGGCCCCCCTTGTGTGTTCATCCTAGAAAAAGGATTGATTCTAGCGTTTAAGGGCAGCATATATGAAATAGTTTGTCTCTGCGCAGGAACTTCTGAAAGAAAGTAGGTGAGGTACGTTTCTCAAAATTAATTGGGGAGATGCCTCTGAGATACCTCCGTGAAGATTCAGCTAAAATAACTTTGATTAAACCGAGGATAAGGTAATTAAACTCGCGCACATAAATCTTTACTAGCAGGCGATTCTATTTGTGTCCTTATTACGCGCAACCTGTCTAGTCCAAGCACAAATAATTACAGTCAGCGAAGAGCGAGGAGATTTTATCACAGAAACATTTCTGCCGTCACAACCTCCATGTGGTAAAGGGGCGCAGTTGGTGCTCAATTCTCACTGTTCATTGCTCATTAAAATTCACTTTTCACAACAAGCCGCATGTGCTCTCTCTTTGCAGTAATGATATTAATGCCTAAACACATCAATCTGCCATTAGATATAAGCCGTCTCTCCTTTGAATCACGTTTCTGGAGGGAGTCGGAAAAATCACATTTCATTTTTACGTCTGTGCCACATTTTATCATCTAAAAAAGACCTGAAGACTGTCACATTTCATTTGCTTGGGCGTACGGGGCGCTGCAACTCGTTCAGAAGGAGAAGCTGAAACGAGCCTGTGCATGGAGGAGCCCGTGGGAGAAAAAAGAATGAGCGCTCCAAAATAGTCTACAATTGAAAAGGCTTCAAATTCAAGGTAGGCCGGCTCAGAGGAACGTTTTATTGCTCTTTGATGGCTCGCGAGACTTAACGGAGAAACTGCCTTAGAAATACTGCGAGACAAGAGACAGTCCTGAGGTAGTTCTAGCTCAAATAAACATTACAATGGTAGTTTTTTACGGGATCAACACTGAGAAGACTTGTAGTCCTGCATGAGAAATGCTTGAGCTCCTATTGAGACTAAGCGCGAAACTCAGATTCAAACCTGTTCTAAGGAGGAACGGGAGACTTAAGCTAAAGTCTCATTTGCGTTTCCATCTAATCAACATCTTAATGCTGTTTTGGAGAAACTAAGATGTTCAAGTGATGTCACTGTTAACCATTTAAATCTCACACATTACCAAAAGTACCAAAATATATTTTAGATATTTGTGAGAGGAGCTTAAATAAGCAGAAACACATTTTTCAGAGCGAGTCAGACAGCAGCGCATTTTTCCCCACCAAATGATGCAATCTGTCATTCATGTGAAAATGACATGCTAATTCCGGACATTCCATTGGTAGGTTCCAGGGACTGTGGAATTTGTGAAACTGAAAGAGTGAAAACGGAGTGTCACCTCACATTAGTTAAACTTTAGAAATAAAACCACATACAGTGTCTAAAAACTGTAATGAGCAGTATGTAGCCAACACCTCTGTTTATTCAGTTCTGAGCTCAAAAGTCTTGGCTAGAAATGTTTAGAGTGTGTTTTCACAACATATCAGCACATCTGAAAACAGGTTTTTGTAAAGACTAAGTTTAGAGCAGGTTTAACCAGAATATAGATTTATGACACTCTTACTGTTTTGACACTGTTGTTGCTGAGTTTGCGCTGAACTAAAGCCTGTGTAACACTATGGAAACTAATGGACTTACTATTGTAAGTCGCTTTGAATAAAAGCGTCCGCCAAATGCAATGTAATGTAATGTAATGGAAACAAAAAAATTTAGATGGGTGCAATTTGTAAAAAGTTCAAGGCATGTCAGACTACATCAGATCGACCTACACATCCCACAATGCTCTGCGTCAGCTGGTGGTATTTTGGCAACGGCATGATGTGCAGTATTTGAGCACATCTCAAATGCAATTAATTTGCTAGTATCTTCAAATTGATGTGCTGCCTTCTAAGTTAGGGGACATGGGTGGCAAAGCACTGAGGAAGCTACCTTCAGTTGCCTACTTTCCACACCCACATGGTGGCATTGTGACTTGGTTATTCAGTTGTGCTCTTGGGTTCAAGTCCCCATATGGGTTGAGTTTCCATTTCTCCATGCATCTACGTGAGTTTTGTACAGGGACTCTGGTTTCTTCCCACAGTCTAAAAACATGGAGATGACCCTGGTGTGTGTGAATAAATGTGTATGAAACTCAGACTCTAATCTGTTTCTTAGCAGAAATATCTGAGCAGCAGGAGATTTAAGCTAAAGTCTCATTTGTGTTTCCATCTAATCAACATCTTAATGATGTTTTGGTGAAACTGAGATGCTAATGTGCTTGTTTTTTTTCTTTCCTGTGGGCAATCACTGAAAACATCATTTAAACCTACGTTTGCCAACTCGCATTCATCACCTTCACCTAAGTGTGCTTTTCTCAACCCTCCAGAAGACCCTTGAGCTTATGTAACAGACTCTAAATGTGTTATGCCTCACTGTGTCTCAGTAGTTTATTAGCGTGCCATAGCTCAGTAATTAAGACATGGCTATGAGGTCGTTTCCACACAAATAATTTTGTCGCAATACAAACTCTGGGCAGAAACAGAGTAGATGGAAAAGGTCCGTTTGTAGACAAAGTGTGTCATAAACTTTAGACCACATTAATTACATTGTGTGGTGCTTTCTGAGTCTGCAATTATTGAATTTTACATTCCTCAGGTGCAATCTAATCTAATCTACTCTTAAACCATGTGCACAGTTTTATTAAAACAGATTAACCTCGTTAGCAATGAACAGAAGAGTGGCTGAAGTCTTACTACACAGTCATTTAGTCATTTATTTCCAAAATTCCATGACATTCTCATGAAACTGAAAGCTACAATGGAAGCTGAGATTTTGTCATTAATCTGTTCTAAAGTGTCTGATGATAACCAAAACAAATGACAACTGACACAATATGTCCCATAAGAAATAATGTAAATTCAATTAATCTGTTCCAGGCACTCCAAAATATGAACAAAAATACATTTTATATAGAATAACTATAGTTTTACAAACAGAACACAATGAGAAATAAATACAAAAGACTAATGAAATGGATAAATGAACACTTAACATCACTCTTACAGGTTTACGCTCTGTTTTAGAGAGTGCTGGTGTGGTCCAGCCGGCAGCCTTTGTTTTGTACACTCATTCTCATTGTTCAGTTATTTGTTTTCACAAAGCCAGAGAAACAATGAAAAACAAAGCCAGAATGAATGATGAATGTGTGGGTGGATGCTTTGTTTTAGAGAAAATAGTGACAAGCCATGTGGGCAGGAACTGGGATGAAATTACCCCAAAAAAAGTTGACGATAACCAAACTGTATGATAATCAGGGTAAACAAAATCTGAGGTTCGACTGTACTTAAGTAATATTTCTTATGAAAGTTGTTTTTGTTTTTTTGTTTTTTGCATAAAACATCTGCTTGGTTTTAATTGAACTTCAAATTTAAGGATTTTCAGTAAAAATATTTGGTAACCAGGAGTCAGATCAACCAGACAGCACTTATTAATACTATTTTAACATTCTGCTCAACCATTTGGTAGAGCACATTTGAGTCACTATATCTTATTGAAGTTGAACTTCAATTGTTGAACTTCACACAACCTGATTGTGCCATCTCTACCAATCGGTAGAGGCCAATAGGCTAAAAAGCATCCACTAGAGGGCAGAAATGCAACATTTTCTTGCCTGATTGTTAACCAGGAGCTTCATAGCACCACAAGAAATAAACTGGATCAAACTTATTATCACCACACAGATGAGGATGTTATTAGCATGTTATTGTACAGTATTATTGTAGTTTATGTTCTGATTTTACAATAATAATAATAATAATAATAATAATAATAATAATGTCAGAGCGTGGCTGAGGCAGGAGGAGAAGACAGTGGGATTCTGAAAAAATTAAACTCTAATACTTAAAATGAGACCAAAAACAGACTGTGGCAGCAACAAAGCATAAACAGGTTGACATACACATAGCATGGATGACAATACAATGACAGACGAAGACTGAAACACTGGGAAGGCTTTTTAAAGAAAACATAATCACATGAAAATGACAAACATGGCTGTGAGCGAAGATAAGTGCTGACTATAACGAGGGCATGACAACAAGACAAGGGCGGAGACATGAAGACATGACACGAACATAAACAAGAGCACATGGCACATGTGACAAAGTCATAGATGAGGCAGGGGGCGTGGCCAGGGATGCAGCAGAGTCACAAATATAGACTATTCTTTATTTAACCAGCAGTTAAATAAATATGAAAGATGATGCTAAATTATATCACTTACAAAATTCAAGACTTTAATCAGTTGAGATGGTAATGATTGATTATAGTGCTCTGGGTACTCTTGCAGTGTGGAAGTCTTGGTTTGATTGGTCGGCTCTCATTTGAAAAAAATAAAATTAAAAAATAAAAAAGCAGCACAGTTTGCTCAGTTATGACAGTTTTTGGGGTTCATCCACACTGCTGTTCCAATTCTGATGATGGCTGCTTCACCACAGAATGTTCTGCGAATATAATTTTATGTCGACTGAAGACAGCGAATGCATTACCATGGCTCATTATTGGACTGGGAGTCAAGCTCCAGGCACACTTCTAGGTCCAGTTCTTTTCCTTGTACTCATAAATGATGCAACACTTGGTGCTGTCAAGCGTGTATGTAGACCACATGGACATACTGGTGGCTCAACAGCTGTGACCAACTTGGACTTGGCCCAAGCAAGTGGACTACTCGCAAAAACTGGCATGTTCCCTAAAAAGAATTTTGTGTTTATGTACATGTGCCCAACCAAAAAAAAATGTCAGTCTCTTTCTGTTAACATCACCTGCCTATCAATGATGGTGCAAATCAAAGGACTTGGGCTCATTATACTGCAAGAATTCTCCTGCGAATCTCGGCAGCCTGGCTGCAAATGGCAATAGGACATGACATTTGAAACCAAAGCTCAGCACTAGACATCTCGCCCCATCTGAGGTAGAGGTAACTACGTACATTTTCTCAGCTATATGAAATTGTGCTCTTTTAATGACTTGATACATATTTTTAAATGACGATGCTTGTTTTGTTACTTACTTTCACCATTTTGGACATCAGGAATGAGCTACACATTTTTGGTTAATTCCATTTTATTGGAAATAAATTGTTTTGGACTACTTTGCTGATGCTCACACTTCTCAATTTCCAGTTTTAGCCAAAGAAAAGACAGAGCCCAGCAAATGTCATGTGGGTCCTATTTTTATATACTATTATATTGTTCGTCCTTCAGAGTTGAAGACGACCATGGCTCCGCTAACTGAGCGGTGACTGTGAGTCCGAGGATGGCTGGTGAGGCCAATCTGGGCCTTGAAAGTTCTCCCACTTGTGAGACACACGTGGATGGGTACTGCGGAGGAGGAGGAGGAGGTAGCTCGAGCTTAGTCCCTGCAATCCATCTATTTTTTGCTACAAGGGCACTGATAATTATTTTGCTGTTCAATATTGGACGGTACAGGGCGTGTGACTCCCAGGATTTGAGCTCAATACCCAGACTTTTGATGCCCAGTCAAGCAATCCTTTTCTGTCCGCTTGCTCTGGCACAACTCTCCATATAACAGCTGATTCGGCAGGAGCCTGAAATTCTGATGACATGGCCAGTCCACCTAAGCTGCGTCTTCTGAAGATGGTGTATATCCTGGGAAGACCAACCCACTCTAGGACCTCTGTGTCCCAAATTTTGTACTGCCACCTAATGTAGAGCAGTCGATGAAGACAGCTCAGGTGGAACTGATTGAGCTACAAGGTGTGTCTGCTGTAGACAGTCCAGGTCTCACTGGCACAGAGCAAAGTGGTTAATACCACTGCATGTTAGACCTTCAGTTTGGTGGTGAGGCAAAGTCCTCTACATTCCCAGACTTTCTCAAAAAGCCTCCCAAAGGTGGCACTTACCTTGGCAACGCTGTTGTTAATCTCTGCATCAATGTTTACAGCTCGAGTAAGCCTCGGTAGGTGAAGCTGTTGACTGCCTGCAAGTTCTGCCCTTCATTGTAATATGAGGCTCTTAATAGGGCTTTGCAGGTGCAGGCTGGTACGTAATTTTAGTTTTTTTGGTGCTGATGGTGAAGTTTTCACAGGCTTTTTCCATTTTACGCTGCATCTCTTGTTGGCATTGAGTGGACAGTCATCAGTAAACAACAGGCCTCTTTCTCTTTTGTAACAGCCTGCAGATGCTTGAGATCATCAACCATCAGTCCTGTTCCTATTTCCTTCTACATAACATAAATTAGTGCATCAACAAAATTTTAATTGTGCTCAAAATTTTATTCAAAAAGGTAAAATTTATATTGCTTAAATCTCAAGACTTGACTACTGCAACTCGCTCCTGGCTGGTCTTCCTATGTGAGCCATCAGGCGCCTGCAGCTGATCCAGAATGCAGCTGCTCGGCTGGTTTTCAATCAGCCCAAGTTCTCTCACATCACTGCACTGCTGTGTTCACTTCACTGGCTTCCTGTGATTCTAAACCCTGATGCTCACCTACAAAGCAAGAAATGGACCAGCTCCTCTCTACATAATGGTAATGGTCAAGTCTCGAGTAGGATCTCAAGCCCTTCAAGCTTCTAGTACAGCATGGCTTGACCCGCCATCCTTCAAGACTCTTCTCAGTCCTGGCACCCAGGTGGTGGAACAAACTCCCACTGGTTGCTCTAACAGCAGAGTCCCTCACAGTCTTCACACACAGACTGAAGAGCATCTCTGTGTGCAGCACTTAAGCAGCACTAGTTTAAACACTTATTGTAATGCTGTAAAGCTCTTATATTGTGTATAATTGTGTACCTTTCTAGGTATCAGTGATGGTTTAGTTCTAACAGTGTCTGAACTGAAGACTAGTTTGGACTCTAATCTGTCTGTACTAGCTGAGATCATTCTCTTAATGGAGACAAAACACTGTTGTACATCAATCTGGATAAGAGAGTGCCATATAGATGGATGGATGGATGGAGAGATAGATAGATGTAGATCTTATATTTCATGATCATTATATGTAACATATTTCCATTAAACATTACTGTTTGAATATTTGTTTAAAGTTTGGAAGAAGGAAAACAAACAAAAAAAGCCAATTTTAATGAAAATAAAATATATAACAGTTTACCTTTTAATTAAATTGTGAACTTAAATGAACCTTTTCAATGTATTCCGATTTTTGGTTTACTAGTACATAATGTGTATTAAAACATTTTAGGTAAATCCCATTTCATCTGAAATCCAACCCTGTTAATGAATAAAAGTAGAAGAGACATTTAAGTTTATAGGAGAAAGTTCTAAACTCTAAGCTCATTTCTCTGTTTAATTAGTGTTCAGCAGTTTAGCCTCCCTTATCAGTCGGGCTTCACACGTAGGATTAAGGAAGCAGGTGGACTTACTAGCACCCAAACAAGAATTTAATCAGAGTTTTACAAATAACAAATCACCTGGAGACCAATAGCTGAATGCTACCTAAAGCAGAGAGAGAAACAGAAGAGGATCTCTACAGAAAATGCTTAATAATAGACCTTTTGTGCCATTTTATTGATCTGTTCAGTGTAAAATGTTTACAAAGTATAAATGGCAGCTAATATAATGAATACCTGTTGTTGACATGATGTAAAAATGAAAACAATGCATGACTATGACTTATGTATTAAAAAGAATGAGATAGTAATGCGTGGCCACAATTTAATAATGTGTGAGCACCAGATAGTTAAGCTGTGGCCATTACTTATTAGTGCACTGGAGCAAGATCATAGATGGTAAGTTGGGCTTGCAAATTATAATCTTGTTCTCATGGCCTTGACTTAATTATCTCATTCCCACACCTTATTAAGTATATATGTATATTAGTATGCATTACTAAGGCGTGGGCACACATTATTTGAAATGTTATAGATTATCCAAAAATGTGAATATCATGAAAAATTGTTTGTAATTTCATTCAAAAATGGTAACTGGCATATGTTATATTCATTACACATAAAGTTGCATTTCAAGTCTTTTTTTTACTTTAATGATGATCAGTATGACTTACAGCACATGAAAACTAAAAATCCAGAATCTCAGATTATTAGAATATTAAATTTAAAGTTTGAATAAATTATTATTCAAATAGTATCAACATTTAAACAAACAAGGGTTGAAATATATAAGTTTACATGTGATGAATAAAATATATAAAATTTACATACAGGATCAGTCATAAGTTTGGACACACCTTCTCTTTCCATGTTTTATTCTCATTCCAGACTCTGAGTGAACACATAATGAATCATGTAGTAAACTTAAAAGTTTTAGTTTTTAGATTTTACTTCTAAGTAGACACACAACTGATGTCTCAAACACATTAATGGGGCAAGAAATGCAAGTCATGAGCTCTTGACGAGACACAGCTGTTAACTGAAAGTCATTCCAGGTGACTACCTCATAAAGCTGACTGAGAAAATGCCAAGAAAGCTGCATCTAAGCCAGAGGTGCCTACTGTGAAGAATGTAAATATAAACATGTTCTGATCTGCAAAGTTGAAGTGCTGATTAACTAATTTAATCAGGTATTGGATGATTACAAATAATTCAAGATGGACATGAGGTTTAGAAAGGATTAAACCAACACTTGCAAAAAATCTTATTTTAGTTTATTAAAATATTAGTTTTAGAGTAAATAAACACTTACAGCCCAGATAAAAGGCTTTTTAATTCTAATCTACACAAGCTTTTGCACATTGTGTGTGTGTGTACAGTGCATGTGTGTAGAGATTGTGTACAGTGGTCTATTATTGATCTGTGTGTATAGTCATCTTCTACTTGTATTGATTGCCTAAAGGACCTCTGTGAATAAGAATTCCACAGTAATAAACTGCAAATAAACACTTAAAGTAATTCATTCTGGCTCAGACTATTTCTGCTGCTATTGCCACTTTTGTTATTAGGTTATCACTGCATTTGGTTCATTCACCAGCAAGATCCTCCATCTAATGAAATTGTATTATATTTAATGGCATTACAGCAGCCTTGATTATGTATTACAAAAGACAGACTAGACTGAAAACTATGTAGCCTCCAGTAGATTTTGGAAACGGATTAAATCAAACCCACTTAAACAACACTGTCTGTTTTCACACAAACACACTTGTGTCAAAAGGAATTGGCTTCCACTCCCTCTGACATCCAGGGGGAAGTTACGACTTGGATGAGTCTGAACAGGGCTTTGACACAAAAATAGCTCACATTTGAGCATGGCTGAAATTGCAGAGCAGCAGACAGAAACAGCAGCTTGCAAGTTTTGGAACAACGTCATTGTTTTACGGGTG
>BRDA01065750.1:1043-30889 GCA_036984385.1 Crenuchus spilurus
CATGTTCGTAGGGATGATTGCTCATAAGGTCCATTGCTCAGCTCTAGAGCCTTATAAAAACAAGGTCCATTGCTCATTTTAAGGTTCATTGCTCATCGTATTTAATCAAGTTCATACGGTTGGTGATCCCCGCGCCGCTACTCGTTACTTGGAATTTTACTCGTTACCTGGAACAAAAATATTCCGAGATCTCGACTCGTTACCTGGAATACTCGTTAGTAGGGATGCTTGTACGTAGGGTTACCACTGTATATAGAACCAGTTAATTTACCAAAGAACTCTTGAAGAACCCTCTCCTGTGTCATTGACAGTAGACCCTATTACTCTTTGCTGTGTTCTGGACTGTGAGCTTATTGGCCTTGATGATCATCCAACAATTAAAAGTAGATGGAATTCTATGCTTTTTTTAAAATTACAGTGATTACCCCCCTAAGACCAATTTATACCCCTTATACTCTTTTATTTGACCTTGTGATTTACTGTATAATGTTGTGTGCCTGCAGGACTCTAGGCCACTGCTTTAATGCTTTAAGAGGAGCCAAATTACTGTGAATATTATAGAGAATATATGCTTACAAAGTAAATAAATGTATGTTCATTCGAGCCTGTAACATCCATCAGAGAAAGAAAAACATATATCCCAGCAGCTCGGTCTGATTTAATAACTCGCATAATGAAGGATTTAGAAGTTCATTATTTATGCACAATGCAAATACAGGAAATGAATATTCACAGGGTGCAGGATGAGTGCCAGGACCTGTGTCAGCTTCTTATGAAAAGCACTGACGTGTTTAAGATCAGATACAAAAAAGCCTTATTAACAGCAAAGGAGACAAAAGGCAGATCTAGGAGAGGAGTCTCTAATCTGTCTCTTCTCTGCTTTACTCTGTTGAGCAGCACCACCATCACCATCACTAATTACTGATAAGCCTAATTAGATCTTTGCTAGAAGGTGGGCTTTGTGCTAATTCCAGCCAATCCAAAGATTTGTATAATGACCATGGTACGAGGGCAGGCCACACTCTTCCTGGGGTGTCACAGGGTGTGTGGGCCTTTGTACAGGCTCCAGCTCATTAAAACACTGAATTTAGACTCAGGTATGTTTCCTCAGGGCAGCCACCAGACCACAGAACATGTGTTAAAGGAAAGAAGATTCATAAAAGGCTAGACGACCGTTAGTGTAATTAATGCAACTAACATATGGTTAATGTACTATTTCTGTTGTAGTAACTGGCACAGAGTGAAGGAGAGCGAGTGAGTCAACATGTGATGTGCTGAGAGGAGGAGTAAACAAACAACAATACAAGGCAAGATTCCAGCACAAGACAAGAGTTGCAGTGTTTTTTTAAGGACAAAGAAAAGGTATTAAAGTGTCCACAGGTTTGACAATGAGCTTCATGATTATGGGCCTACAGGGTTCTTCAAGTGTTTTTAGTAAAGGCACTGGTACTATATACAACCATGAACACTCAAAGAACCTTCTGAATGGCTAACGGCATCTTTATATGTATATTATTATAATGATGTGACAGTGTGCTGACTGTGGTGGGTTATGATTTGGTTAGTTTTAGGTTATATGTTCAGTGTGTACTGGTTCATTTTTCTGTGGACTCAATACAACAGCATCAATAATAATAATAATAATAATAATAGTAATAATAATAGTAATAATAATAATAATAATAATAATAATAATAATAATAGTAATAATAATAATAGTAATAATAATAATAATTATTATTATTATAATAGTAATAATAGTAATAATAATAATAATAATAATAATAATAATAGTAATAATAATAGTAATAATTATAATTATAATAGTAATAATAATAATAATAGTAATAATAATAATAATAATAATAATAATAATAATAATAATAATAATAATGGACAAATATCAGTGTGATAGTGACTGAAGCTGAATAGTGTAAATGAGCTGAATTAAGTCAGTAAACAGTTATTTGTTAGTATAATATGGTCAGCAGTCATTTAGTGAAGTGAGCTCTGCAGCACAACTTTACACTAATTATTTAAAATGGTTCTATAAGGGTTCTTTGTATGATGAAAGGGTCCTTCATATTGATGAGGAATGTGCTTTAGATGGTTCTATTTAGATGCATTTTGAAAATGGTTCTACAGTATATATCACCAAAAAGGGTTCCTCTATTATTACAAGTTTGACATCATAACTACAGAAGAACCATTTTGGGGGTTATATAGAACCATTTTCATGTATAGAACCATCTACAGCACTTTCATTATCATTCAGAAGAACCCTTTCATCATGGAAAGAACACTTTATCCACACGAAGGGTTCTTTGAGGGTTCATGGTTCTGCATAGAAAAAAAACCCTATTTTTGAAGAGTGTACTGTTACAAGCCAAATAACCCTTTTTAGGTTCTAACCTGTTTTGCTAGGATTGTGGGAGATATTTAAGCTGAAAAGTCTAAAAAGCCACACTGTAGATCAGCTGCTCTTCTGTGATGAATAAAAATGATTCAGATTCTTAATTAACTAGTGTTTTGGCTTCAGTGCTTAAACTTTAGTTTCTCTTCAAACAGGTGTCCTTAGAAAATGAGTACGTATTGTAGAACTGCCAGAGCATCTGCCTGCGAAATGATAGTGAAATGAAAGAGCGGTATAGCCTGTCTTCTGCTTAAGAAAGAAAAAAAGCCAAGTCTGTCTCATCCTTTGTCAGTGTAAGAAAAGAAAGGCCTTGTAAAGCTCTCACATCCTTCACATTTAAATCTGCACTGCACAATTTAATTCTCCCCAGTTCACTGATTGGAAAGCCTGAGATTACAGAAAGTGTGAGACTGCCCTCTAATGGATGTTCTGTAGAACCACCGTTTGTTACGAGGTACCTTCTGTCTGTATGTAGGACTTAGCTCAAACACAAACACTCCAAATCCTTGACTCCTGTCTTAGATCTAGTGGCTTATCACAGAAAGCAGCTCATTCACTTAAAAGCCTGTCAATTGTCTGAACCTTGTTAGGTGCTGTATAGAACCAACTGCAACACACCATCAATCTGAAGAACACTTTCACTTTCAGGTTCTTTGAGTGTTCATGGTTTGATATAGAACCATTTTCTTTATTAAAGTACCCTTGACAAGCCATCTTGAAGAGTGCAGAACCATCTACAACATGACCTTCATCAATGTGAAGAACCCTTTCACTATGCAAAGGGTTCTTTGAGTGTTCATGGTTCTATAAAGAACCACTTTATTTGTTAAATAACCCTTGAACATTTGCGTGATAAGTCATAGCTCTGGGAATGTTTCGTGGAACTGGAACACAACAGCACCACAAGAATATCTGAATAGCCTCACACATGCTTAGCTAGAACATTAAAGACTATGAGTTAATACACTGGTAGAAGTCAAACCAAGTCAAATAAAGCATTTCTAGTTTGCTCTCTTTCTCTTTGTTCCACATGCTTCAAAGTCTCGACTGAGGCCAGACTCTAGCACCCAGGCAGTGATGCTTGTGTCTTTAATGAGAGAAGAAGGACTGGCAGGCTCAGTGGGGAACCTCCTCTCTCCCTGCCTGTGGCACTCGCTCTGGAGGGATCCTTTTATTCCAAGCACCCCCTGCTGAGAGCTAGTGGGGAAGTGCCTGACACACGAACATAAAGCAACACATACAGGATGCATGCAACTTCTCCTGAGTTCATGGTGTTCCGCGTATCCACAGTAGATGGCAGTACCATCCAGCGAGGACTGTGATGGACAGCTCATGGAACCCAGCACTGTTTAATGGTTTTCCAGCTCAAACACAATAGACTGAATTAATCAGGATTAGCAGGTGTGTTACACTCTTAGCAAAAAGGGTTCTATATAGTACCAAAAAAGTTTTAAAACAATAGTAGAACAATTTTTTCATAGTATCCCACTTTACTGGCACTCCCAACCAAAGCACTCATCTGGCAACCACCTATTAACACCACTGCAAAAACCAAGTTACCACTTAGCAACACCATAACACCTGTAACGGTGGAGTGTGGAGAAGTCAGGATACAGCGGTGGGATTCAAACAAAGACATTTATTTAAGAAAAAGTCAACTTAAACAAAACACTGAGATTGTGTAAACAGGACAAAAACTAATCTGAGGGCTAGCTGGAGAACATGCACAAACTGCATGACCACAGAGACATAAGGGAGCTTAAATAACACACATAATCAGTGGGGAAATGAACAACCAGGGCTGGGGGATTAAACGAGACAGGTGCAGGACATTATCAGACAGGATGACGTAAGTAAGGGGCTTGATGTAAAAATGACAACCCAAGCACGTGGAGACACGGACGATTATACACACTAGCAAGTATAAACACTATCACATACACACATGACACGACAACAGAGACAGGACGTAGAAGGACCAGATGTGGAGGTGTGACGACAACCATCTAGAGTACCATAGCAACCACCTAGCAACACAATAGCAAGTTGTACCTTAATGACCACATAGCAACATCTTAACAACTGACAGGAAGTGGAAACCACTTTATCTGCACAGCCATTTGCTTCCTTCATAATAACACAAAATACATTTTTCTTGTTTTCTAATCAAGTTCAACTTAAGGAAGTGTTGGTAGTGCCACAAAGTAGTCAAAGTTCAGGGTTAAAGGTCAGAGACATACAATGCTTCACTTGCTTTGTCATGCCAGACTAGAGGTGGGTCAGAATTCAGTCATTTGGGATTCAGTTAAAGCCGCTGTGTACATCATTTGAAAGCTAAGAAAAGACAGTTTTAATTACCCCGTCCCAATTTATCTGGAGGTCAGCTTAAAAACACGCCAGGCACAGTGCACCACTGAATAACATGGCAAGGCCGATTAATTGACTGCCATGACAACTCGAGAGGCATTTCTTTGAACAAAAGGTAGCAAAGACTCAAATCTTTCTAATGCAAAACTGTTGTGGTGAACAGCGCACCACCACTGGTGACAAAATGAGGGGCCGAGCGGCTGTCCAGTGTGTGCAGCTGAAAGGACAAAACACATGGGTTCTTTCATTCATTCACACCTTCAAACCAAAGACCAGCATCACAATAACTTTAAGCAGTTTGCTTGTAGAGAGTCAACGTAACTGCTTAAGCTGCAGGTTCATTATACGATAATTAGTCTTCAGTAACTACTACACACTGTTCAGCCAATTAACTAAGATATCATTTATAAGACTACAGAACTGAAGTGTCAGCCCAAATACAGACCCTGTCTTTTTTAAGGGGTCTAGAGTTTACTGATCTTGTGCAGCTTTTGGAAAGCTATCAAAGTATCCAAAAATATTTAACCAAACAACATGAAACATTTGGGAGAACATGGAACAGTTTTTATAAACCTTTATAAAAATAATTAAACTATCTCGCAAAATAAGTCAGGAATGAGTATCTATTGTAAATTATAAAGTAGGTTTGACATCATTAGGTTTAATAACAAGTTTAATTGATGATTCTTTTATATTTGTATATAAAACAAAGTCAGTAATATATGAATATGTATGAAGCTGCATGTGTGTTACATTATGACTAATATTTAATAAACTGATGAAAATGTCTAAAATGAATGATGTAAGTCACATGGATGTTTTGTGTGTTTAATGTGAGTGTCATTGGCTACAGACACTGAAACACTTCACATTTCTTCTGCTAATTGTGAGACGATCCCTAACACTGCAGCAGGGAGCACAAACACAAAGCTAAGCGGCTGTATTCTGGCTTCATCATAACAAGAGTAGTTTAGTAAAGGTTGTGCTTGTAGTTTGTTGTCTTTTTCCATTTCAGCACCAAACTGTAACTGTGCTGGTGAATCTGTGTTTTGTTGGTGAGGAAAAGCACAATTCTGAATGTTAAACCAACATTAAACTAACGTTACTGCAGTAAACTTACACTCTGGTTCTATTTACAGCCCAGAACTAGTGCAGTGTAATTTTAAACATCATTTAAATGATGTTTAAATTCCTAAACAAAGGAATTGAGAACTGGGAAAATACCAACTGTTGATGATAGTGTAGCTTAATCAAAAACCAGTTTTGAATTCAGAAAAGCAGGGTTATGAAATATTCAGCTCATGAAAACTTACAATTTATGTACCTGGGTTACGTAACCTATATGGTTGAGAGTGCTGAGTCGTGAGGGCTATTTTTCATACTTAAACTGTGCATTTCTAATCAGCAGAACATCTGCTAGAATTAAAACAGAACTGCCCAAGCAGTGCATGTAATGAGTAAGAGTGAACCAATTACTTGCATGGCTGGGCAATGACTGTCTTCCTGTATTCAGATTAAAAAGCAATCAAAGCACAATTTGTGGGGCTCATTTAAACTCAAAAGAACTAAAGCACAATTCTCAATATCTCAGCAATGGCCTGTTTCTGTTTTGAATACACCTGTCACCCAGAACCGAGGTAAAGGATGTGAAGTTCATTTTCTTTGGCTTAAGGTGAGTATCACCTCACCCTCCAGAAAGCGAGAAATCCCGTCAAACAACAGCCTGAAGTATTAAGTCCTCACGTCTAACATTGCCTGCAGGAGTGTGCAGTGGTTGTGAGAAATAAGTTAGGGTTTGTCAGCACCGCATTAAAAGTTGTAAAAACTGTCTCATTTCAGCCACTTCACTTAGCATTAGCTTCAGCTAGGCTATGAACACGCATATCCATTAGAAGTAGTCTCGTTTTTCCTTAGTTCCACCGAAACTACACTTTGTAAGTAAACTAGGTCTATGGAGATTATATATCTACAGGATTTACGTTAAAAAAAACATGAAGTGTTGTGTTCTGTTCACGATTTAAAACGTGCTAAACGTCCTGCTTACAACCTCCATGTAAACACACAGGAGAGTGAAAAGGCGCTCGAGCGTGAGCCATTGCCAGACTAGCCCCGCCCTCCTTGTGCTGGGATTGGCCGGCAGTTCAGCAGAAGCCGGCAGAGTCAGAGATATCAGCCAATCGAGGCGCAGGAGGGCGGGAACAGCCGGGTGAAAAAAACATTTGTTACCTCTGAGTCACAACCAACCTGCTACGACTTTGCCAACTCCGCTCTGCAGGGAATCAGGCGCTGAATACTGAATGAGTTCAGAAGACTCAGTCAGGTAAGACCTGAGCTTAAGAATAAACAGTGAGAACATAAATCTGGCTGTTTATTAAAGACGTACAGAGCATGTGATGCAAAACAAGTTGATTTCACAATGTTGTAGATAGTTCATATAAGCAAGCTATAAGATAAATATTATTTTAGACTTCATCAGGTTTCACAAGCAGTGCTGTTAAACTAACTGGAAAAAATGACAGTGGAGAAATGTCTTGTTATATATGGATAACTTGCATTATAATTTGGATAACTAAGATAATTTTTTTGTCATAAACAGTCATAGTCATATATAACGTATGCATGTGTGTATGTATTTATATACAATGTTTTTACCTACATTATTAATAAACACTGAAGTCATCCAGACTCTGAGTGAACACATAATGAATCATGTAGTAAACTTAAAAGTGTTAAAAAAACCAAAACATGTTTTAGATTTTACTTCAAAGTAGACACACAACTGATGTCTCAAACACATTAAGACGCAAGAAATGCAAGTCATGAGCTCTTGACAAGACACAGCTGTTAACTGAAAGCCATTCCAGGTGACTACCTCATAAAGCTGACTGAGAAAATGCCAAGAAAGCTGCATCTAAGCAAGAGGTGCCTACTGTGAAGAATGTCATATATTCTGGTTTGTTTACTTGTTTTTTTACTAAATAATTACATATGTATTTATTCATAGTTTGGATGACTTTAGTATTAATCTACAGTGCAGAGGTTTTTAAATAATGAAACACCACTGAATGTCCATAACTGCATATATACAGTGGTAATCCTACTTACAAGTTTAATCAGTGAAGGAGCCGAGTTCATTAGCTGGTTTGCTCATTAGCTGGTTTGCTCGTTAGCTGGATGCATTTTCCCCATAAGAATACATGTAAAACTGATTAATCCGTGTCAGCCGGCCAATATACAGTATACTTTAATATGCTAAATAATGTGTTTATATGGGTTTTTAAAACATAAACGAGACGACGACGGTGCTCGTGTAGGCTGGCGGCTAAGGAGGACAGGAGGACGGGTGTACGTGTATGGCATGGTTACACTTATCATATGAAAAGTAAAAGTAAAATGTATCTAACTTTCTTGTTCACTACCTTTTGCTGTCTTTGTGTCGCTTTCACTAGCACTTTCACTTTCACTGGACAGCGGTCAAAGGTAATGACTGACCTCTTCTTCTACGCTAGCATCTAGGAGATGCTACGACCGCCGCGCCCCTAGCGGTTGGCATAGTTGAACTAATTTACGCTACTCGTTACTTGGAATTTTACTCGTTACCTGGAACAAAAATATTCTGAGATCTTGACTCGTTACCTGGAATACTCGTTAGGGATGCTCGTAAGTAAGGTTACCACTGTACTGTATAAATAGATTAAATCCCGATTATCAGCCACTTCAAACTAAAAATTCAATATCACAGCAAGCCGTAATTAAACGAAAGCACTTTACTCATGTGGGCACCCTTACTTGAATACGTAGAGCATGGTGGGAGTTTTAACCTCAGAAAGATGCTAAGCTAACTTATACTTTGAGACAAACTTTGTCGTGAAATGGAAATAGAGCAGTTTTTCCAAGCAGTTTTGTACACAAAATCACAGCATTGTTAGAGGCACTTAAATATCATTTATCGTTTGTGATTTTTTGCATGAGGAGTGTTTAATCACTGCTAAGACATGAGCTAATGTTTTTTTTAGCTTCCTCAAAGTGATTGGATTAGACAGAGCGGAAAGACCCAACACGTTAATGTGGCCGATAACAGGTGATGCTCGATAATTGTGATAAGCTACCAACTTATTTTCTTCAGTACTGTGTTTTTGGGAAACTCTTCCAATGCAGCAGCATCATTCAAACTTACCAATGTGGTTCCAACTATGCTTTTGGGAAACATACCCCACATCAGTGCTCCTTCTATTGCTTGTCTATTCAGGCTTCAAACCCTTTCGTGAGAATGTGTAATTGGTAAAACCAGAGCTCCTCCATCACCCTGCTGAGAGAAACCTTCTCGAGTTTAGCACAGGCTCAGCACACGCTGGTGTGTATTGGGAGGTTTATTTTAATGTGGTTTGCAGACCACTTTCCTTTGATATCTTCTTATCTTTGTCCTGCCAGTTTTATCTCATAGACCTTAACCACACAAAGGAGCGATGGAGAAGAGAACATGATAGAGAGAGAATAAAAGTTACTGGGTTACACTTTACTTAAGGGCACTTTCTAAGGCTACATAATACCTGTCATCAAGACGTGTAGAGTCAGACTCCAGCTGGTGTCTGTCTTAAAGCATGTTTTTGTCCATTTTAATGCAAAGCTTACATCTATATCAACTCCCACCAATGTTTACATTGTCTTAACGTTACGTTCTGACGTTACGTTCTGACGTTACGTTCTGACCCTTTTCATGTTGAAATGACAGCACATAGATCTGCATTCTTAAAAAAGAAGTTCTACAAGGGTTCTGTGTGTGTACATTATTATAATGATGTGACAGTGTGCTGACTTTGGTGGTTTATGATTTGGTTAGTTTTAGGTTATGTGTTCAGTGTGTACTGGTTCGTTTTACTGTGGACTCAATACAACAGCATCACTAATAATAATAATAATAATAATAATAATAATAATAATAATAATAATAATAGTAATAGTAATAATAAAAAATTATTATTAATAATAACAACAACAACAACAACAACAACAACAATAATAATAATAATAATAATAATAATAATAATAATAATAATAATAAATAATAATAATAATAATCATCATCATCATCATCATCATCATAATCACAACAGACAAATACCACTTTGATACATTGACTGAAACTGAATTGTATAAATTAGTTTAAATTACTCAATAAACACAGTTATTTGCTACACTCTTAGCAAAAAGGTTCTATAGTACCAAAGAAGGGCTCTTTAGCTCATAACAATAGTGGAACCCTTTTTGGTACTATACAGAACTCTTTATAAACCCTACACAAAGGGTTCTACATAAAACCTTTATGGTGCTATAAAGAACAACTTCACAACTTTAAAATGACAGGTACCATCGCACAATCTTGAAAGAGATGGTTCTTCAAGGGTTCTTAGGTAAAGTAAATGGTTCTGTATAGAACCATGAACACTCAAAGGACCCAAATGTTTCTTTATATGGTGAAAGGGATCTTTAGATTGATGAAGAATGTGTTGTAGATGGTTCTATGCAGAACCTTTTTGAAAATGGTTCTATATAGCTCCATAAAAGGTTCTTCTGTAGTTATGACATCAAGCTTGTATTAATAGAGGAACCCTTTTTGGTGGTATATAGAACCATTTCCAAATGCTTCTATATAGAACCATACAGCACATTCTTCCTCAGTCTGAAGAACCCTCTCAGCATGCTTTCTTGGTACTACATAGAACCCTTTTAGTTATTAGTGTGAAGGACTGTGATTAAGCTAAACTGCTGAAAGGTTCTAGCTGTTACGTAAGTGTGTGTGTTTGTGTAAGTGAGCACAGCCTCTGGTCTGGGTGGAGACTGGACACTCAATGAGATTTTAATAGGATGCTCGATTGGCCTTCAGTGCCTGTTGTGATTAACTCCGTGTTTGCCAGGTACATGCTCACTTCTCTTAATCCCCTATCACCACGGCAGGTTTCACATGAAAGGGTTTAGTCCCAAATCCTCACAAATAATCCACAAGCTGACATTGCTGAGGTCTAAATATTGCCGAATGCTCTGCGTGCCAGTAGGAATGACTGTTTTGTAGGTTAGGTGCTCACGTCTCTGGAGATAAAGCTGCACAACTGCTGTTCACTATTTAACTAAAGGCTGTGTATGCACTCTGCTTATACCTGAAGTCTCATTCCAAATGACTTTACACCTGTTTGTACAGGTGAACATTCAAAAAGACTAAGACAGGGAATGTTTAAGGAAGGGGGGATAGTAAAAAAGATGTTGAAAGAAAGAGAAAGAAGGGAAGAAGGAAAGTTTGGAAGTAAATTGAAAGATGATAAAGATCTATTGGGTACGGTATTGCAGTGGTGTCATATACAGTCTTGAAAAAGATGGTTCTTCAAGGGTTCTTTAGTAAAGAAAATGGTTCTCTATAGAACCATGTAAAGAACCATGAGGAATGTGCTGTAGATTGCCTTTTGAAAATGGTTCTGTATAGAAACATCCACAACACATTCCTCATCAATCTAAAGAACCGATTCACAACTCAAAGAGTTCTTTGAGTGTTCATGGTTCTATACAGAACCATTTCCTTTACTGAAGAACTGTCAGCACCGTCCAGGTCCTCACCCCCTTTTGTTGTCATTTTGTGTCTAAGTTCGTCCATCACATGTCTTCGCTACGTCATTGTCCACACTCCCCTGTGAGACTCACTGTCACCTCATTGTTCATGTCTGTTCCCTCGTTGGTGTCCTCTTGTCATCATTGGCTTTGTGAGTCATTGCTATCTGTAGCTGTATAAGCCTGTATGAGTGTAGCACTAGTGTCAATCCCTGTTTCACTGTCTCTCGTTATAATTAATATTGTTTGTTGGACTTCCTGATCCTGTCTCTTGTCTCCACACCATCACTGGACATTACAAGAACCCTTGAAGGACCATCTTTTTTAAGAGTGTAGCATCCATTTTCCCTATTTTTATGCAATTTTTTGTCATCCCACAATCAATCCATCTATTATCTTCTGCTTAATCCTCTTCAGGGTTGCGATTAGTCATCTATCCCTTCACCGGGCACAGGGCAGTACACTATTTTAGTTAAACCCAGGAGACGGCGCCAATCCATCACTATGCACACACTAAGACCATTTAAAGTAGCCAATTCACCTGACCTCCATGGACTGTGGGAAGAAACCAGAGTCCCCAGAAGGAACCCCTGCAGACATGGGGAGAACATGGAAACTCCACCCAGATGGGGACTTGAACTTGAACTTGAACTTGATCTTCTGTAGGAGGATTTGTCTTGAGCTAATTATGAGTTATTACTGTTTTACTTGCTACCAGTAGATCTCTGTTTAATAACTACTGTCCTACAACAAGGACATAAAGACACCTGAACAGAAAAAATAAAAACTAATTAATAAAAACACTGATTTTATAAATTATCATCCCCTACCAGCAGAAATCTAAAATCCATTGCTTCTGTCTTCGTGTGGATGTTTTGTTTTCCTGTCTTTCCTGTTAAATCTGATTCTGCTCGTGTTTTGAGAAGTTTGACAAAGAAAGATTGTTTGGAGGGGTTTCGCAGTAAAAGGCTTGTCTTTACATGCATATCTCTTTCAAGCCGATCACGTCTACTGCACTGACAGCATCACGCTGTGTGGGTCACAGTGAGAATTCGCTGTCCTCAGGGGCTGTTTAGATAATTCTACACTGCAGGGCAGTCTTCAGCCACAATAATGAACCACTCTGGGGTTTCCAGCCTTCAGTGCTAAGGCAGGCACCACCAAACGCACCGCACTGAGGCTCTGTGACAAGGATAGTTACCGCTTTTGAGCTGTAGCTCTGAAGTTCATATTGTGTGTATTTACATGATATTATTACTGCTTGGCAATAAAGGGACTGTTCTTTGATGCCTTCTTAGAATGTGTGCGACTTTGGTTGGGGTGAAAATGCCCAGATGTGTATAAATTACACGCCTTCTCCTGAAACTGTTTTCCCTTTTATAGCTGGCTCATGAATAATGCGATGGATTCTGAATGGCTGGTTTAAAGTAGGGCAGCTAAAAACTACTTGGATACAATGAAATGGACAGAACCCTCTGAGATCATCTGAGGAAAAAACAGAGAGGTCAGATAATTGATGGTGATGTGCACGGTATGCCAAAGAAGTGTGCGAGAGAGGGGGATATTGAAGAATAAAACTGGTATAACTCAAATGTATGGTGTGTAGAGGTTAATTGGGAGGAGGGAGTTAGGATTATGAAGTCATATTTAGGATTTAGGAATATAAAAGGACATTTTACTTCAGTTCTTCAGCTTGTGTGGGAGTTTGAAGAAGAACACAATGTTGTTTAATTTTTGGGCACCTTTAAATGCAAAAATGAACTGCTATCCATTATTTTGTGTTTTGTTTCTGATTTTATTTAAACTTCATTTTGCCAGCATTCACCTTTAATGGAAAGGTTCAGCAAAAAATACAGATTTACCCAATATTTCAATTGCCCTAATTTTAGTTTACCAACCAGGACATAGCACAAATGTTTGCTTTGTTACTTTAGCGTATGAGCTACATGGCTAATCCTACTAAAACTAGAACTTAAGTCGCCCAAATAGTTCTCACAAATATTCATCTAAAAGATGCTGAGTCTCATCCAGATATGAATGATTAATCAAGGTCTCGATGCATTTTAGGACAATATTTCAGAAACCAGCAGCTTTAATAAAAAAAGCAAAGTTTTGGTGATTTTTGGGTGACAGTTCTAGTGTTCCTTTTACTTAATTTCTAAACAAAATCTTAAAAGAGATGGTTCTTCAAGGGTTCTTTAGTAAAGAACATAGTTCTATATAGAACCATAAACACTCAGGAGCCCACAGAGTCTTTTGCATGGTGAAAGAGTTCTTCAGATTGATGAGGAATGTGCTGTAGATGGTTCTATATAGAAGCCTTTTGAACTTGACATTGTCCCTACAGCAGAAGCTTTTGGGGGGTTTTATAGAACCATTTTTAAAAAGGTTCTGTACAGAACCATCTACAACACTTTCCTCATCAATCTGTAGAACCCTGTCACCATAGAAAGAACCCTTTGTCCACTAGAACGGTTCTTTGAGTGTTTGTGGTTCTATTAACTAAAATGTAAAAGAACAATTAAAATAAAAGAAGGATAAAATCTAAAAATTAAACTACAATAAAATAAAGTTGTAAGGCAAATAATAAAAAAATAAAAATAAAAATAGGAATATGAATTATCTTAAATAAACAAACAAATAAATGATTTTTTAAATCATAAAAATGTAAATAAGAAGAACCAAGTAAAAAAAAATAGCTACACTAAATAAAACACTTAGTCTGTGAGACCTGATGTGAAACCTGGTGGGTTTTGTGATGTATTTTTAACCCCTTTCGCTTTCCTTCTGTGACCACACATACAAGCCCCAAAATACCTCCAGTCTGACAGTGTTCTTCAGAAACAAGTGTTCCATTTTTCACTGACTCATCCCCCACGATCTCCTCTTTTGTCACGGTGCCTCTGACTTCCACTGAGAGGATGCAGACAATTATTTATCAGTCATGCACTGTTTCAGCTGAATGCCTGAAGACCTACATGGTAGATATCTGACATGCAACCAGTGTACGGTGACGAAACGTTGTGTTTGTCACAGTATCAAAAAAGGGTCCATATCTTACAATGAATTTTGTTTAATTGTCTGTTGTATTTTATTATGAGTTCCGTTCGCTTTAAGTAACGATCATGTTCCATTTTCACATTCCATTCAAAGTAGGGATGCACCGAATATTTGGCAACCAAATAATGTCCAAAACAAGCACGTTCAGTGTTAATAAGTGAATTAATTATACAGAACACTGATGTTTTTAATGACACTGTGAGCTGTTTCTAGTTCTGGGCTGTAAACAGAACCAGAGTGTAACCCAGGCAGGAAATGACTGAAGTGGCCCTGAGCAAGACACCTAACCCCCAACTGCTCCCTGGGTGCCGTGGATAGGGTGCTCACTGGCCTCTGTTGTATTCACTAGTGTGTTTCATTGCACGAGTGAGTTTAAATGGAAGTCAAGTTACTCAGTGTGCAAACACATTGGCCAATGATTGTGCACTTTCCTCTTAATGGAGTACATTACATCAACAGAAATGTGTTTTCAGACGTTTGTCAGTATCTGGATTGATGTCATATATTACATCGATTTGGAAACGATGTGCATGTAAACTTTTCATTATTTTAAGGAGATCTTTTTCACAATTTTTCTTGATCCATTCATCACATGTGGGCTTTCTCTGCCATTTTTGTAGCTTGATTTATATGTAAATCAGTGGTCTCCCATGAGGTCCGTCTCTTTAGTGTACAACCTTGGAATGTCAGAATTCTTACTCTCCCTTTAAAGCTACTTTTCTCTCGCAAGAAGGCAACACCTTTGGTTCTTTGGCTGAAAGACGGCACAATGGACCACATTTAACAATGTAACAGACACTTATAGATGCTCTTGAGGGCCGATGACTGCTGATGCTGTATAGTGGACAACAAATGCAAATGCGAAACAAAAATAACTCCATCCACATACTTTGTTGACTGTGTCTTTCACTGGCTGCCATAGGAATAATTGGGGGGATTTCCTCAGCTCAGAAGAGTAAGGCCTACAGAACTGACATTTAGGGACATCACATAGGACATACATTCTTGGATTCCTTGCATTCTCAGACTGGCAACAGTATAAAAATATACTTTTCTACAGTGTTTTGTTGTATCTAGCTACTTTCCCAAGCGATGAAAAACATGATTATCAAAATGTGATATTTATACATGATATGTCCTCTACAAGTACTACTAGTATCTACTTCTAGAGGCTTCTTTCTTATGTTCAAGACGCTTCTGCAAGATTGTTATGTTCTTTTAGGAGAGTCGAGCGATTAAAATGTTTAGTTATTGTTAATTTAATTACTGATAACCCTAAAGAGAGAGTTTGGCCTGTTTTGACTGATGTAACATCTTAGCAAAAGTACTAAAAGATCTGCTTTTAAATATGTAATTTTTTTATTCAACTCTTCCACATAAGCATGCATTTGAAATCTGAAATGCACATTCAGATCATGCAAATGCAAGTTCAGATAGATCTAATTCAACTTCAAATCTTCATATTCAAATTGATAATATGAAAAATAATTTAGATTTATGAAAGTTACATTCAAATCATGCTAGCCCAAAATCATTCCAGATCCTATAGTGTTGTTGTAGCTAGTGCTAAGTATGGGAAAACCTTTTTGAGAAAATTTGTACATTTCGTTTGTTATTCCTTTCAAAAAAATACATTTGTAATATAGGCTAGGCTAGCTTATGCTACATTAGTAATCTACATTAGGCTAGTTCATGCTGCATTTGTAATACAGGCTAGTTCATGCTACATTTGTAATACAGGATAGGCTAGCTAATGCTACATTTGCGCTAGGCTAGCTTATTCTACATTTGTAATCTATGTTAGGCTAGTTTATGCTACATTTGTAATATAGGCTAAGCTAGCTCATGCTACATTTGTAATATAGGCTAGGCTAGCTTATGCTACATTAGTAATCTACATTATGCTAGCTTATGCTACATTTGTAATATAGGCTAAGCTAGCTCATGCTACATTTGTAATATAGGCTAGGCTAGCTTATGCTACATTAGTAATCTAAGCCAGGCTAGCTCATGCTACATTTGTAATATAGGCTAGGCAAGGTCAAAGCCTTTAGGTAGGACTTAAAAAGCGCTTAACAGTGCTTTGCTTTTTAGAAATGTTAGCTACACTACAGGCAGTAGACTTGACTCGATTTGTTCAATATTTACATATTACATTGTTACATGTAACAACATCAAAAATCTCCCTATTTTAATGACATATCCTAAACAAGATGGTATAAGTGCCTTCATGACATTTCATTCAATTTAAGTTTTATTTGATTCATTTCCTAAAAGGGAATTTCCTAAATGGCATGCCTATATAGGCCTAATAATGACTCTAAATTGTTTACTTTAATACATTTTCATATAGCCACATAAATAAGTCATATACACATCAGAATATTATGTTCAAGGTAACCATGCGTCTGCTTTGCCGCCTTGATAAAAGATGTTTATTTAGCGGTGATTCCTGACACTTTCCGTGTCAGTCCTGTGTTCATTATAGAGGTTAACTGGTCCAGTGAAGTGTGTTGATTGCTCTGTAAAACTTGCCAGATTAATTGTTCCCTTTTGGCATCAATGGCCCATGGGGCTCCACTTTTATGCTGTTGGGAGGCTCTCAATGTACACAATCTACATCGGCTCTAGAACATCCCACAAAGTTAGCGGTTTCAGTGTCACTGCCCGGTACCCATTTGGTCATCAGCCACATCATGACCTTTGTCCTTGATGATGGTTTTACACTCTGCTACAACTGACTGGTGTGCTCATTTATAAATGCAGCTCCTTCCAAACCAGAGGTGCTCATAATATTCTGGCATGAGTGTGTATAAGCTTCATGACTTGTGTATTAATTACACAATTATGTACTTATGTAATTATGTATGCATTAATTACTGCATTATGTAAATGCAGAGTTTACATTAACATGATGTATCTGCTGTTTACTGTTAACATAATGTCTCAGTGCTGTTTTTGCATTTGACTAAAGATGCTAAAAGATGATCATTTAATGGTGGTATAATTTAAACATCAGTCACATAGTTACTCTCACTATATACGTCAATAATAATCCCTTCTGGAGCCAAAACTCATTCTGAATGTATGTGCTCATGATGCCAATAAGCCTCATGCATCTTTATGTACTGATAGCTCACAGAAGTGAATGGCAAATGTCAGAGCAGTGACACATGTGAAGGTCTGAGATATATTAGATAGTAAGAGGACACTTGATTCCTGTTGATGTGTCGGATGCTGGAGATAAATATGAGAGTCACTTTTGATATCTCTGAAGTGATAAGGCTTATATGGTCAACAGTGATGAATAGTGGCCTCCAAATTCCCCAGATCTCAGTGAGCATCAGTCAAGTCTACAGAGGCTCAATTTCATTGAACTTAAAGGATTTGCTGGTAAGTTTTGATGCCAGATGCCACAAGACACCATCTTGTAGAGTCTTATAGGAGCTGTTATGGTGGCACACTGAGGACTGTATATTAGTCAAATTAGCAAATTGGTTTTAATGTTATGGCTGAACGGTGGTGGTTTTCTTCTATCATCAGATTCAGGAGTTAAAAGCTGACAATCATCTTGTGAAGATCTGCTTCAGAATTAAACTCTGAATGATATGTACACTTGTACAAAAAGGGGTTCCTTAGTGGTTCTTTGGTAAAGACACTGGTTCTATGTAGAACCTTGAACACTCAAAGAACCTGAATGATTTGGTTAGTTTTAGGATATGTGTTCAGTGTGTACTGGTTCATTTTACTGTGGACTCAATACAACAGCATCACTAATAATAATAATAATAATAATAATAATAATAATAATAATAATAATAATAATAATAATAATAATAGTAATAATAATAATAATAATAATAGTAATAATAATAATAATAGTAGTAATAATAATAATAATAATAATAATAATAATAATAATAATGGACAAATATCAGATGTATTGACTGAAGCTTTAGATTTTGTAGACGTCTGTAGATTTTGAAAAGTTGCCCCTACTTCACAACTACTGCTAGAAAACATGCCTTTGTGGGTGGAGCCTGGATAATTGTGACTTAAATGAGGGAAATTTCAAAATAATTGTAGGTCAGTGCATTTACAGTTCCTGTCACTCCCAGAGACGAGTTGTTTCCTGTTTACTTGCAGGAGATTATGAGTGAAAAGTCACAGCTGTTATTGTTTGGCATTAAAAAAGCCAGTTTTGCTTGACGAGTTGTTACAGGTTGCAAAAATGAAGAGAGGTTTTCAGCATAGCTGGGCATTTATGATGATTGCCCCCTGAAAGCCCTGAGGGGGTTCTTTGAGGACTGTGATCACTTTCTCACACACACTAAAATCATCATTACAACACACACACACACACACACACACACACACACAAACATGCATGCACTTGTTTTTATAAAATCTCAGAACAAACTATATCTGCTTGGTTTATGTACACAGTAAACACTAATCAGCGTAACATTAAAACCAATATGGCTAATGTCAGTAGGGACTGGTGGGGCTGTATGCAGTGATGAAATTTTGATTTCAGGGGTGGGAGTTGTATGGGGCTGGGAGTGTGGGCATAAACATAAATGAAATCATTATTTATATGTTAATATGTTACATTATTAACAAAATAATAACAGTAATACTAATATTAATTATTAATAAAATATTGAATTGAACATTTAAAAAAACTCAAACTCTTTCAGTTCACTGTGTTTTGTAGTTATTGTAGTTTTCTATTTTTACTGTTAAGTTCACTGTTCCCTTTGTGGTCCGACTGGTTGTAAAGTATAAAATTATCACCCTATTCTGTTTCACCTTGTTAGTCAACTTCACTCCAACAAATTACAACCAATTTTGCACTTATATTTGGAATGTATGGTCAACAGACCTCATTTACATAAAATTATATCTCATTTTTGATTAAAAATAAACAGTTAACACGGTTCGATTTTATCCAAAGACCACAGAAGGATTAACTATTAATATTTCAACATAATCAACTCATACAACGCTTTCAAACACAGACACAGATTCAACATGTTAACAACTTACAGTGGCAGGTCAACACGGGCTCCTGGCCAACCAACCAGATGGAGTGACAGCAGGGACGGCCAATCACACGTTAGCAGGAAAGGACAGAGCCAATCGATGAGCTTGTTGGTGGTCTAATCAGAAACAGGCTTCAGGTTGAGCTTTTCCGCTTGGTCCTAGTGCTTGCCAGTTTTGATTTAATATAGCGTAACATTGTTTTTGGACGGTAAACAGAGGACCAAAGCTACCTTTTGAAAAAGAGTCAGTTTCCACAAGCATCCCGATATAATTTAACATAAACTGCAGGATACCAAAGTCAGTAACCATTTAATTGACATTAAAAAATCTGCAGAATAATATTTAACCAAAATTGTCATTATTTGCATGGTAATAAAATAAAAATATAACAAAGTCGGGACATTTTTGTTCTGAACACGTACAAAACAAAGGTACACATACACATTCTGTGACAGCAGAGAAAAGCCTTTGAAGTCCTTCAGTTTCGCTACACCTTTACCACATAAACTGGGTGTAAACATTAATTGCTATTATGTGAAAACTGCTGCTTCAGGTGAGTCACAGTGAGTCATAAACTCCTCTGTGACTCGTCTCTATGCGCTGACAAAGAAACCTGGCCTGGCTTAGTCTAACCTGGTGCTCGATTTATGCTTTTGTTGAAACATTGCTTTTAACTACACCTCTCTCTGTCTGCATCCCTCGCTTTCTCCCTCTCTCACCGTGACCCGACACTCTGTAGTCCTCCTGTTAATGGTGTCTTTCAGCGCGACACACAGACTAGAACAAACACACTCATTCATGCATCTCCAAAATGCTAATGTGTCTGGACTACGCCACTGTTTTCAAGGGGTTCCCATGTCATAACACAGTGTAATTCCCTTCACAGGCAGCCATTAGCTCAGTCAGCATTGACGCCAGAAGTGGGCATCAAACCTCTAACAGAGTTTCAACCAGTGATGAACGGGCAGTAAACTCAGTCAGATGACTGCTTCTCAAGCTTTTGTGTCATATCTGATCATTCTCAGCGAATGTGAAGACATTTAGCAAAAGAGGATGTGGAAGAGGATGACAAGCAATAAACAAAGTTATTAAGAGGCCTGAAGACCAACAAATTATGGAGTATTATGGAGAGTCACTCTCACTATATTTCTGCCATTAAAACTCAGACAGGAGTTAGAGAATAATTATATTTTAATCCACGTTAGGAAGTACGATACAAGGCAATAAAATGATGAATCGTAACATACAGATTTATAGCAAGTGATGGAATCCAGGTCTTAGCCCCCTTTGAGCACACCTGAGATGGCAGGACTCCTTAGAAGTAGGAGGATGAAACCTTTAGAGGATCCACTGCTAGGGGAACCCATAATCCTTGGGCTGAAGGATATTTTTAATAGATTAAATGAAGTACTAGAGTCTTTGGTGTAGGCCCTGTCCATGGACCGGGTCTTTTAACATTCAGAGCAGATAGACTTATGGCAGGGGCGGAGCCTAACCCAGGACAACAGGACCAGGGCCAACATGGTGGCAGAGAGGAAGGAGGGTGACGTCGATGCACTTACTAGCAGTCATAGTGCCACCCACCAATGGATTATGGCCCACAGTTTAAAAAACACTGGCTCATATTGTGTTGCATGAAGAACATTTTCACAATGTTCTGTACAAATGTGAAGAACCTTCAATGAACCTTCACATGTAGATGGTACAGATTCCTGGAGCCCTTGTAGCTCATCAGTACACACTTCCCCACAGGTCCCGTAGGGAGTTTTCTGCCAAGAAAAGAGATAGAAGAACCACTTGGTTCTCTTTTGAGTGGATGATGTTACGAAGAATAATTTTTTCAAATGAGAGACATAAGCCTCTCTCTCTTTTTTTTTTTTACATTTTTATCAATTTTTATCAATTTTTACCCTTCCCTATGTGGTAGTAGCCAATTATCCCATCTCATCCACTAGGGGGCTCTCCCCATCACTTTGCACTGTCCCTGACTATAGGAGGGTGAAGACATGCACACGCCTCCTCCGCTGTGTGTGATGTAGCCACCACATCTTTTAGAACTACCACTTGATACACCGTCACTGGGGAGCCAACGCGCTCGGAGGAAAGCGCATGGTTCCCTGCTCCGAATGGACTGCTGAGCCACTCGGGACAAGCTTCTCTTTTTTTAAAGTTTAAAGGACCTTCTTATAATTTTGCATCTAAGTAAAGTGTTTAGAAGTCTTTATTTTTAAGGCTGTGAACGGCCTGAGGCACTGGCTACTGTGGAGATTATACACCAAGTTCCACAAAGAGCCGACACGTTATGCGGTTCTCAGTCAGAACCAGTGATTTGTTGTCATTAAGCACTTGATACCTTTATGTATAAATAATGAATCCTCCTTAAGAATGAGTTGATGCCAATGTTCTTTCCACATGTTGCTGCAAGCTCTGGGGATAACAATATTTGGGAAAAGTGTGAATCAGCAATGAATCTGTCAACAAGTCAGAACCTGAATGAAGCCTTACACAACACTCACATTCTTCGCATGCTGTGTCTCTTCATCGTTTTGTACTATAATTTCCTTTATTGCAGAGTTCTCTATTCTTAGCCATTGTCCTCGTGTATAGAGCCCATTGAATTCAGAAGAAATGACTCCAGGTGTGGTCTTTTAAAGCGGTAGCCTTGCATGTGGAGGAAGCACTATTCAGTGCTCTTTACTGACGATGTGTATTTGCACGACTGAATGCAGAAAAAGATCAATGGCTTGTTTTATGAGTTAACTGCTTTGTTAACTGTAACCTGACCACGTGTTTTGTTCTTTGACGCTCCATCATGTCTGCAGGCTCGTCTGATATCTGTCAGCAAAACATGCTGAACTGATAAGACGAGGGCAGTGTCACACAAAAACGTCGCAGGGGTGACTTTCTCAAGTGCCGTGCCCAAACGTCTACCCAGTGACGTTTTCTGCTTGTTCGCAAACCCCCGGATTTTGCGACATCACCCGAGTGCAGCCGAACGTCCGCCATATTGCTTTACTGTTTGTGTTTTCAGATTTGTTTTTTAATTAACCCTGATAAGGACTAAGCGGGTGTGATAATGGATGGATGGATTTTTCATTAACAGGGTGTTACGTATGAGCGATAAGCTAACTAGCTAGTTCTAGTTTAGCAATAAGCTAACTAGCTAACGCTAGCCTAGATAAGCTAAGCAAGTTAAGACTCTTCACATAAGTGGCTTAAATGGTTTTATAGTGCCGGAACGTAAACAAGGCGCGGGCATTTATACGGGAGCAGGTGGAATTGGCAAATGTTGGTGTGATAACTGTTGATGCACCACCAAGCGCCAACTAGTTAGGTAGCAATATGGCGGACGTTCGGCTGCACTCAAGTGATGACGCAAAATCCAGGGGTTTCCGAACGAGCAGAAACGTCACTGGGTAGACGTTCGGGTGCGGTACTTGAGAAAGTCACCCCTGCGATGTTTTCGTGTGAGACTGTGTTGGTAAATGTAAGATTAGATTCAACTTTTGCCAGTGTGGTTAGCACACACCTCCGTATTTAATCCCTTCGTTGTTAATTGCGTTGGGTTAATTCAGGACAAGGCACCTCTGACTGCTCCCTGCCCATCACACCAGTCCATAAAGGTGTCAGTCATTCCTACGCAAAACTCTTTTAGGCTGTATTGCTCTCATTTGGACCTTAATGGTCCTGAATGACATTTAAGAGTTGTGGCATCTTTATTATAATTTTCTCCAGAAAATCTTTGAAAAACAAAATCCATGTGAGGTTGAGGTGAGACTACAGAGCAGGGATGAGGATGGTACATTGAGGTGCTTATCTGACTCTTACGTTCTCTGTGATGTACTAAGACCTGCGCAGCTTAATATGCTGACATACAGTGATGTTTGCTGAATGACAGAGGACAAGATGCTGTCACTCGCTCTTTCTATCTGGGCCAAATACAGCAACAGTCCACAGAAAGGCTGCAGAGACCTGATTTAACTCTCTCTCTCTCTCTCTCTTTCCCTCCCTCCCATCTGCTGCAAACTGATAGCGAATGGCTAATAATATTTTGCAGAATTGTGAAGAATTGGGCAAAATACGTGGAATATGCTGCATCATACACATTTGGCATTTTCTACCCATGCAAATGCACTTCTACTTCTGGCTAGAGCAGCACTACAGTGTGTGATCCAAAGCAGCTGTATTTATGCATGATTGACACCAATAGGCAAATTAAACACGTTGACTGAGGTGAAAAAACTCATTATCCGCTGTGTCCGACTGTGGCTGTTGCTTTGGTATGCATTTGAGAAGGATGACACAGTCGCTCAGCTAGGATTACTGTTGAGAGCCTAATTTAACAACACTTGATGTTGTTTGCTGATGTGCTCTGCACTTCCTTTCCTAAAGCCTGCAGCAGTGTTTGCACTGTATCAACACTATTATTAACCACTAAACACTCCACTCCACTGCATTGTCCACTGTATCTAAATCTTAGGGCTTTAAAGGCAAAGTGTTGATGGTTTTTGTGAAAGAGCCCCTCAAATGAGCAGAAAATGTGGCTGCGCAGCACTAAAAGGACTTTATGTTGTTCATGTTGGAGATCAGATTTCTGTCACAAGAGGTCACTCTTCAGCAGGAGCTCTGACTTATTCAAGTAGCAGGAAAGCACTACTGCAGGATTTGTCAAAAACCTTTGCAGCATTACTTTAATGCCTATTCCAAAAAGATGGTGCCTTGCTAGTACAAAGAAGAGGGCGTCGGCTTCAACCTGACTCCGCCCATTTGTATGTATTTTGGAAAATAAGAAAGATATGAATCTCTGAATGTGTGGAATAGATGCTGGTGGGTGTTTCATGCTAAAAAAACAAATACTTTTGTTAGGGATGCCCAGTGATGTTCAGACAGCAAGTCCAAATCCATTTTTTTTTTCAAATCTGATCTGAGCCACATTTGGAGGTGGTTTGAAATGTTATTACAGTCAGATTGTACACATCCATCTCAGTCACATCACTCACAATGCGACAAAGAACGACCAGAATGACAGGAGTGCGAGGATCCAGGAGGCAAGTCCCAGGTTGCCAGGTCCTGAAAAACTCTGCAGCCCAATGCAAGCCACTGTAGACAAGCTTAAAACTAACCCAAAATCTAATCTGATCTAATCTAGACACTAATCACAGATGTTTGAGGAAGCTAATTGCTTTTTTAAACCCTGAAGAGACATCACCAGCATGGCTGCAGTTACTGATGCTTACTAAGAACCCAGGCTGATGTCTGGACATGCAGATATGATCTCTTACTAATGACTGTGTGAACAGTCATCTCAGCAGATCTGATTTGAGAAACAAACCCGATTTGCCTGCAGTCTGAACACTGAAATTTGTGTAGACCAGTAATTCAACTGATAATTCATGTATTGAGCTCTAGAAGGATGCTGGGATACTGGGCTAAAATGTTTGTACTGTATCTTTTTCACTGCATTTGTAACGCTCGACTAAGTGTCTCTGTGATTGTTTTGATGTGGCTGTAAACTCCACATATGAAAGCTTTGGAAGTGTTTTATGTAAGAGTATTATCTCACACACTGCAGCAAACCCTAGCATCCACAGCAGCTCTTTGAAGATCTTTTTGAAATCTGACACCAAGACACACGCTGTCCTGCAGCTTAACATGTTTTTACAACCTGCGTGCTACCTCTCCTGACCACTGGTAATACAGGTTCTGGCTGTCAGTAGGTTGTCAGAAGCGTGCTATATTGTGGCTGTGTTTGGATTCCAGGCGTTTTCACAGTTGTGTTCATGCTTGTCCACGTTTGCTGAAGGACTACATGAGTAAGGTTTGCTGAAGCTTAGATGAGCCAAAAAAGGGGAAGCATAAGTTAAATGCAAAATACTTATTTTCACACATTTAGTGCATTTTGAACCTGCTTTAATAAAAATCCTTAAGCCTGGTTCACACTACAGGAAAATCAGGCAGATTTTAGGTAGATTTGCTCCTCCTGACAACTGTAAAAGGTCTCCAAATTTCAGGATGATTGTAACCAATAATCTTTTCTGGCGATCTCTAGTGTGGGGTGTCTATAACCCAATCTTTACCCCTCTGATGTCCTCCCAGTGCAGTCAGGGCTGCACCCCATTGAGAATCATACATATTAAACATGTTCAGTGTTAAGACTCTAGTGTGGGTGGAGCGTATTCTTTGGTGTAAAACAGTAAAAGAGGCTAAATCACGAGTGACCTGGACTTGTGAAGCTGCATGAGTGTCTCTATAAAGTGCTGTTAAGGTTTCACCCACATCCTTTTCATTTTCATGGCTTTTTTAAGAGCAGAAAGCTCTCACAACAAGCATCGCAATGCTTTCACTGTCGTCAGCCATGTTTGTTTACATCTAGTTCATGATAAACTCCTCGCAATATACTGTAGAAGTTTGCGTGAACCTCTCGCAAGGTTTTGAGGCTCAGAGCCATTGGTCGTTCAAAAGGCAATTCAGTGCAGTGCAATTCCCAAACCAGACAGTAATGCAGGTGCTCAGGATGCTCTCTATGGTTCCTCTGTAGAAGGTGGTGAGGATGGAAGGTGGTAGGTGAGCTTTCTTTCTTAGAAATTAGAGATGCTGTTGTGCTTCTTATGGAGTTGGTGTTGAGGGACCACGTGAGGTTCTCCGTGGTCATCTCTTTAGTTTTTTCAACATTCATGTAATGTGTTGTTCCAATTCAGGGTGGGTGCCTTCATGACTAACAACGATCAGGGACAGAAAAATCGATGAAAAATATCACATCAGGAGTGTCTCACAGTTTCATGACACTGAGATGAACATGATAAATGTGTTTTGTCAACATTGCAGTCTTGTTTTTATTTCTAGTCATTTTGCTCATCAACAAATATTACCGGCTCCAACAAGTTGTGACAATTATTCATTTTAATATATTTTTCATTATTTGTCGAGCAGGTCCAGACTTTTTTTTTCTACTATAATAGTTTAAGAATAATTGCATTGCATTACATGTAATTTTTCAAGAATGTGTCTTAAGATTAAATAAGCCTGGGAATGTACAACATTAAATGACGAAATGTGCATAATTCCATGAAACTAACTAATAAATTTGATATCTTGATATTCCTTCCACTGAAATGATTAATCATGCACATAACAAGTTTATGCAAATTTGGACTTCTACAGTCATCTTTGGCTTCCAGCCCCTGGTACTGTGCCAACACAATCCTGTAGAGTCTCTGATTACCGTCAGGGTTAACTCTATTCTCTATTTTTGATGCTCAAGTGTACTTTTAGGTATACATAAATGGGCAAATTACTGTATATTGTAATTATAATTCTGCATAATGCAGTTTTTATATACATTACTGTTAAAAATTTTTGGAATTTATGTTGGAAGGTGGAAGCAGTGTTTTTATATACAGTGAAATAATAATACAAATCCAATCTAAATCTAATTTAAATCCAGTTTGTTTGCAGAAAAATGCATAAATGTATTATAATATATTAGTTATACATTTACATGGTTCAAAAGTAAACAAAGGCAAACTTTTGAGTAGTAGCACACATCACAATATATTACAATATATTACAATATTTAGTGTAATGCCCTGCCCTGCGCCCAGTGAGGGGGTGGGGGACTAACCGCGACCCTAATAAGGATTAAGCGGGTGTGATAATGAATGAATGAATGAATATTACAATATACTACAACTGTAGCATCATGTGGATCATCAAAACAACCACATAAGCTGATCTGGAGTATGTAAGAGTGTCTGGGATGCTCAGAGATCACAATGAAACATGTTTGATAAGTATTAAGTACCTAATTTTCTTGTTATAGTCTTACATAAAATACAAACCTGAACTTGTTTGTGGGACATAAACACAATATCTACTAAACAAGTAACAAAACGAGTCTCATATACACATTGTTTGCATGACTCAGCTATAACGTAAACGACGAGGTCTGTAATTACATTGTGGTATGCCCTGTAAGAGGGTACTCATTTATGTCGAGTATATCCAGCTCGTTGAGATTTCTCAAGTCTGACTGACATTTTAAAGCCATCTTTCATTCTTTAAAAAGAAATTTTACATACTTTTACTCCCATCTTCACCCAGCATACGATGCTCAGCCGTAACATTAAAACGACCTCTTTATCAGGTTTACCAGAGCAGGTACAATACACAACACACTAACACACCACCACCACATCAGTGTCACTGAGAATGATACACTATTCAAATAACATCTGCTCTGTGGGGGGTCCTGATTATTGAAAAACAGGGTGAACAATGTTTACAGGGAAACAGATGGACTACAGTCTGTAACTGTGCACCTGTATGGTTAGTGGAGCTGATTAATATATACAGTATAAGTCCAAAAGTTACTAATTTTTGAATTCATCTAGTCTGACAGAGAGAGAGGCTTTCAATAATCTATTCAGACTGCAGGTGAATCAGATTAGGTATGATCAGATCAGATTTGCCCATCCAGACATCACAAGTCTGTCTGTTTGGGTTTCTGTGGTAACAGTGAAGGCGTCAGTAACTACAGACATGCTGGTGGCTTCAGGGTTGCCAGGTTTGCGGTTTTCCTGTAAAATTGTGGTATTTATTTTACTGCACTTGTGGGTAAAATTTCAGAGGAGGTGGGGTGCTGGTTTTTGGACTACTTTAAAATGTACCACCAAAAACTCTTATAGTCACACAGTAGAACAAAAGCAGTGTTGGAGATGCCTTACGTAGACTTTCTGATATTAGAAGACCCCAGTTGAGGGATATGAAAATATAGATTAAAGTAAAATAAGATTTAAAAGGAATAAACAGCAGTTATAACTTCCTCAAACATCTGTGATTAGACTCTTCAGATTTTGTGTAGTGCGATCTTCTGTCTGACAGTGGGTTGAAGAATGTTTCAGGATCTGGCAACCTAGAACTCAGGTTCTTGGATCATCGCACTTCCATCAATCTGGGTTTGATGTGTTGTGAGTGTTTGTTGTCCAGAGCATCCAGACTGAGACAGTAATCACATATCAAACCAGCTCCACATGTGGCTTAGATCAGATTTGCAAAAATGTGATTTCATTTGCTTTTTGGCTGCCCAAAATCTGGATACAATCTTGATAGATCAGAAATCAGATTTGGGCTGCCTGAACATGGTCTATGTTGTTTATTCTCCACAGAAAAGCATTTAGAATAGAATAGGATGCTCAGCCGTCCTATAAACATAGTCATCATGTCTTATTAGTCATCAACTTGAGGGTTACAAAGTCCTCAGGGCTGTGGTGCTTTGATCTCTGTAGTGATGGAGCTCCATCCAATACCTTTAACAAGAGTTAAAGTGTTATTTCTTACAAGAACTAATCACCCACAATCAGTACCTCACTCCACCAATGCTCTCCATTACAAAATTATCACTTTTTTACACCATATAGTGTACAGATACTTCAAAAACCAATTAAAACCTTCTCCAGAAAGAGCTTTTGATGTTGCAGAAGTTTTGTTATCATGTCATGATGGACCAGTAGAACGTTTTTAATGATTTTTACATTAACTTAGTTTAGAACGTCTTTGTAGATACGTGTCTTCAGAAGACTTTAGATGGTTTAATGGGAAAAGCTTGTTGAACTGTTGAACTTGAGAACCTGGTGCTGTTTCTCAAATTTATAGGCTCCTGAGACATACACTCCTTACCTTAAATGGCATTTGCAAAAGCCAAGAAACTTGGTGGAGGATTTGTTTTTATTCTGAAAGTCTAGTCAAAGGGCTCCATGAACTGAAAGTACGTGTCTGGTTTTGGATGTTCTGTGGTATTTCTTACTGTGAGTCAAGTTGATATATGTTCCCCATCCACTTTATTAGAAACACCGACCTTTACAATCACAGGAAGTACATTTATTTATACCACACTTTTCACAGACCTTAGTCACAAAGTGTCTTTCATAACAACAGAAAAAAAACTTCTCATTTTAAGCATATGTCTGCATGAAAAAATGGATTTTTAGCTGCTTTTAAAAAAGATCAACTGTGAGATCCTTAAATTAGGAGGCAGGACAGTCCGCAACCAGCAATAACCTCAAAAGCTCAATCACAGGTCTGAGGAACTGTTAATAAGTGCAGATCATTTGACCTCAGCAAACTAGAAATCTTAAACTGGATCCTGTATTCAACAAAAAGCCAGTGAAGTGATTTTAACTTTTAACTTTTAACCCGTTGTGGCTGGTGAGAAATATTGTAGGTGAGCCATATTCAGTCCCAATATTATTAACACAAGCTGCAGGACAGCGGAGCTCTGTGAATATGTAATAGTCATTACAGACTAATAGTTAATAAACTGTCATTAGTGTCACAGAGACAGAAAGTACAGTATGTATCATTAGAT
>BRDA01065752.1:0-13188 GCA_036984385.1 Crenuchus spilurus
TGCCAATAATTTTGTTCGGCCCATTTTTGGAGTTTTGTGTGAAATTATGTCAAATTTGCCTTTTTTCCTGTTTTTTGTGTTGTTCCAATTCACACAAAGGAAATAAACACGTGTATAACAAAACATGTGTAATTGCAATAATTTTCTTGGAGAAATACTTCATTTTCTGGAAAAAATTCAGGGGTGCCAACACTTTCAGCCATGTCTGTATATAAAGTGAAGAGAAGACAGAAGAATGTAAGAGGGTGGGGGATGCATCCATGTCAAAATTGCCATCGATTGTGTCAAAATTATTAGACGTCTCAAAACGTCTTAAACGATCTGTTTGGTTGATGTTGATTTTAATATTGGTAAAATCACGACACAGCTGACATGGATGCTTGTTTTTCTACACAGAAACAAAACCTCTTCCAACTGGGGTTAGAAAGGATTAATAGCATTTCAATTCGTTTTAATGGGGAAATTTAATTTGATATACAAGCAAATCGAGTCACGAGCTTGGACACAGAACAAATTCAAGGTTTCATTATATTTTAATTCTTCCAGGTTATTTTTAGACTACAATAGTACATTTGCTATGAAGTAACAAACATTACCAAATTCTGAGAATGTGAGTTAAGCCAGTCTTTATTAATCAAATTCAGTTCAAGTTTATGGAACTCTGTCAAATCTGTCATTAAAACTCTAAAAATTACGGAACCTTTGCGGGTTTTTAATGAAGGTTCTTAGTACAGTTGGACTAGAATCTAAAGTTTTGAAATGTTTCAATACTCAAATCAATTCTAAACAATACTTTCTAATAAAAATTAATTGCACAAATGTAACATTTTTTACATTTTTGACCAAATTTTCCTCAAACTGTAGTGGTATCCAATAGAACCGCCATCCGCTAGGACTCCCAATCACTTGCAATGTCTCTAGGAGTGTGAAGATTAGCATATGGATAGACGATGTACAGGAAAGCACTGATACATCAGCTAACAGACACCTGAGACAGCAGACATTGCACGGTAGTAGTAATGGGGAGAGAGCGCCATCTACCCACTCAGAGAAAGCACGGCTAATTTCCTTTTATCCATCTTCAAAGAATTTTAAGTTTCAATGAACTTGGCACTTTTATGAAGCTGTGAAGACCTAACAAACCTCTTGAAAATCTTTCTAGAATCTTTAATTTTTAGAGGAATCCATCCATCCATCCATCCTTCATCTTCTGCTTAATCCTGGTCACGGTTGAGGTGAGTCTTGTACCCCCTCACCAGGCTCAGGACAGGGCATTACGCTATCTTAGCTAAACCCAAGACAGGGTGCCAATCCATTGTACACACACCCTACCTCCATGCTTTGGGACTGTGGTAGGGAACACGCACAGCGAGAACACAGAAGCTCCACCCAGGCTGGGACTTGACCCCAAGACCTCAGCGCTTGGAGGCGAGAATACTTGTCTAAGCGTTTTCACCAGATTCAACTCCTACAGCCTCAGACTCAGCAGCCAAGTGTGACCGTCAAAGAACCGATTCTCTGAGAGTCGACTTCACAACAAAGACGAGCCAACAAATCCAGATCCTGCTTTTCTCCAAACACGACCCCAAACCAGCTGAGCGACAGCAGGAGCTGGGGTAGAAACATCTATTTAAGGTGCTGTTAATTAGCCGGTATTGATCTGCTGCTGATGAATCTTTAGTTCTCGGCTTATAGAGAAAGCCGGGACATCTTTCACACACTCTCATTAGCACTCTGTCGCTATAAGCTAATTGCTGGGTGTTTTACTGTGAAGTTGGAAATCCCTGACACTGATTCAATACACTGAGCTAAGACCTGCAGAACGTTCTGGAATGGAAACAATAGACAAACCCAGTATAGAGGATCTACATAGATACTCAAAGTGTTTTGCCATTTGGGAAAGACATTAGAGAGTCACCTCAACCAACAGTTAGCATCCACCTCTCAAGTCTCAGCACCCAAGAGGCGAGGAAGCCAGTTTATGAAGATGGAGATGATTAGGCCATCAGTCTCTACTCTTTAAAAGGACCAGCGAGATTTTTCTGAGGACATTTATATAGGACAGGAATAGGAATAGCACCTCCTGATGTCCACCAACAACATGTCCAGCACCATCCAAGACCCAGAATAACCAGACCCAGAACTGCTTAGCTTCAGCGGATTTGTTCCCAACATGTTACAACACAAGGAAAGCGATCTGACTGGAAAGTGAATAAGAACGCTCGTAACGCTTAACATGGCATTTGTACTAATGAAAGTCTCGCCTTCAACTAAAAGAGCCAATCAGCTTACTGGTAGTGGTGTCCACAGGAAACACCACCCTGCTCCAGTGTTTGGTGTGGAGTTGTGGTGGATGTTTGCAGATGTTTTGGTTGTTTTAAGACATCACAAAAACAATAAACCATTACCGCATACTGACTCAATTTAATACATAATATTTTAACCTAACATGTAGTTAATTATGTAATCAATACATTTGTTTATAAATCAACTATAACTAGAATAAATAAATAAAAATATATAAATAAACAATAAACTAGAAATGTTTACCATCAACAAACTCTCAACAGTCCATTGTATCCTTTATGATTCTCCATCTGAATACCAAGCCCAAGACTTTTTACGAAATAAATACAATATACCGGTACTGTTTTTTTTTTTTAAATAACCCTTTAAATGATCATAAAAAGTGTTTTATGATTTGTTATATTATAATACATGCTTAAATATACTGCTGCACACTAAATATGTACTAACCGTAGCCCCAGTAATCATTTATTTCAGGCTGCACAGCACTAAAGTGACTTTATGTAGCTTCGTCTTACAACTCAGATTTGTGCTACAGAATGATGCCGATGAGTCTGAGTGCTCAGTTCTAAATGTTTGGAACTCAAACATCAGCAAAAATCAACAGTAATTGTAACTGAATATATAACACATTGTTTATTTAAAGCAGAATCTTTAACTAGCAGCTCAAGATTATCATGGCAGAGAAGGGCATTATGGGAAATGTATGCAGTGATGCTTATAGCAGAGCAGAGAGTGAAGGTGAAAGAGCTGCAATCAATCTAATCAATCTAATCACTACTGATCTGCAATTTACACTGTAACTCACACACACAAACACACACACACACAGCCATCATCATCATCATCATCATCATCATCATCCTCTTACCTGTGCATAGTCTCTCTCCAGTGCAGCCTTCTTCTGGCTGTATGTCCTGTTGAAACAGACACAGAGGTCCTCATTAAATGATATGATCTGATCTCATCTGGCCTCATACATATTCATAACCTCCCTCAAGAGACCCTCCATGAAGAACTATAATGTTCTCCACCTACACAATTTTACTCCACTTAATCTCTGCCCCTGCCAGGGCCCACAGTCATTTGTCTTTTTCTCTCTCTGTCAAAGCTGGAGCCTTAGACTACCCGTACAAAATGTCCAATACAATCTCTATTGAAGGTACATACATACATACAAACATGTGAACACACTAGAGCGCCCAGGAAGCAGTTGGGGGTTAGGTGCACTTCAGTCATATCCAGCCAGGGGATCAAACCAGCGACCTTCTGGTCACAAGCCCAGCTCTCTAACCTGCAGGCCAGAGAGTGGTGACATTGACACTAGGGGGAGCTCTAACATTGTTCTACAGCAGCTACACTGATAAGACTGCCTGTAGAGTGGTGACACTGACACTAGGGGGAGCTCTAACATTGTTCTACAGCAGCTACGCTGTTAAGACTGTCTGTAGAGTGGTGATACTGACACTAGGGGGAGCTCTAACATTGTTCTACAGTAGCTACACTGATAAAACTGTCTGTAGAGTGGTGATACTGACACTAGGGGGAGCTCTAACATTGTTCTACAGTAGCTACGCTGATAAGACTGTCTGTAGAGTGGTGATACTGACACTAGGGGGAGCTCTAACATTGTTCTACAGTAGCTACACTGATAAGACTGCCTGTAGAGTGGTGACACTGACACTAGGGGGAGCTCTAACATTGTTCTACAGTAGCTACGCTGATAAGACTGTCTGTAGAGTAGTGACACTGACACTAGGGGGAGCTCTAACATTGTTCTACAGTAGCTACACTGATAAGACTGCCTGTAGAGTGGTGACACTGACACTAGGGGGAGCTCTAACATTGTTCTACAGTAGCTACGCTGATAAGACTGTCTGTAGAGTGGTGATACTGACCACCATAAAGACCAGTTAATTGGTTAATCAGTCATATCACTTCTACAGAGATGTTCAGACGGAGCTCTAACATTGTTCTTCAGCAGCTACACTGACAAGGGCCAGTAAACGAGCCAATTGTCGTTTATCAGCCTTGTGAGCACAGGTTGATTGTTTAACAATAGTCGACCAATGCTGATTGTCTAAAAATGAGAAATACGGATCAGATCAACTCTGTCACTACTGGAGAATTCTCTTACGGCTTGGCTAAAGTGCAGTAGGTAAGTTGGAGATTCCTATCCTTTGAGATGACTTTGGGACAGAAATTTCGCTGACCTCAATCTGTAACTAGAACCCACCCAAAAATGTCGTTCTGGTCATGGGTGTTGGTAAGTTCTTGTGCAAGACAGGAATTTCCGCCTTAACTCCCCTTTACATGGACCCCAGCAAACCCCTTTACCGGCCAAACAATTCCTATTCCGAATCCAAACATGGCAATGTGCTTACATACTTCAGCGGGGGCTGCAGGGGGGCATTCATGGTGTAATCTCACATACACACACACACACACACACACACAAACAGCTTCTCATTTAGCGGCCAGTTTTATAGCTTTATCCCTCCAGATATCTCTCTTCCTCTCTCCGAGTCTGTCCTGGACGGCTGTTATCGCTGCCAGAATGCCTCAGCAACTCTGAGGCTCCACACTATCTTCAGACTCAACTCCAGAAGTCCTGCCTCTTTCACTCCGCAAGTCAGAGAACAGCCAGGAATGTCAGCATTACGTAAGAGTCGTGCAACGTTAACCCTTCAGAGGCCTCAAAAGCTCTGCAGAAAAGCTGGGCAGCTTTAAAGGAAGCTTCTCAAACTTCATTTCTACACAGTTCCTCCAGATGCAGAGAAATAAACCAGGTCATGAAGTTGGCTTCTTTAGTGCTACGAGGCTAATGTGGCTATAAGTAATGGGCACCAATTAGCATTGCGCTACATCACACACCTGCCTCTAAAACAATCATCCAGCCAAGTTATGCAATTTCTATAAATGTTACATTTAACAACATAGCAAAATCAGCCACAACATTAAAACCACTAATCTAAAATCATGTAGATCCTGTACTTGTTGCCATCAAAACATGGACTATGATGATGGGAAGAGAACAGTCAGTTGTTGTGGCTGTGAGAATTTGATTGGGCCAGAACATCTCTGTAGAAGTGATATGACTGATTAACCAATTAACTGGTCTTTTTTTTTTAAACAATTGTCCTGCAAAGCGAGTAATCAAAATAGCTTGTTTACAGGCACATCTGCAGGCAGCCTTATCAGTGTAGCTGCTGTGAACAATGGTAGAGCTCCCCCTAGTGTCAGTATCACCACTCTACAGACAGTCTTATCAGTGTAGCTGCTGTAGAACAATGTTAGAGCTCCCCCTAGTGTCAGTATCACCACTCTACAGGCAGCCTTATCAGTGTAGCTGCTGTGAACAATGTTAGAGCTCCCCCTAGTGTCAGTGTCACCACTCTACAGGCAGCCTTATCAGTGTAGCTGCTGTAGAACAATGTTAGAGCTCCCACTAGTGTCAGTATCACGACTCTATAGGCAGTCTTATCAGTGTAGCTGCTGTCGACCAATGTTAGAGCTCCCCCTAGTGTCAGTATCACCACTCTACAGACAGTCTTATCAGTGTAGCCGGTGTAGAACAATGTTAGAGCTCCCCCTAGTGTCGGTGTCACCACTCTACAGGCAGTCTTATCAGTGTAGCCGCTGTAGAACAATGTTAGAGCTCCCCCTAGTGTCAGTATCACCACTCTACAGGCAGTCTTATCAGTGTAGCTGCTGTAGAACAATGTTAGAGCTCCCCCTAGTGTCAGTATCACCACTATACAGACAGTCTTATCAGTGTAGCCGCTGTAGAACAATGTTAGAGCTCCCCCTAGTGTCAGTATCACCACTCTACAGGCAGCCTTATCAGTGTAGCTGCTGTAGAACAATGTTAGAGCTCCCCCTTGTGTCAGTATCACCACTCTACAGACAGTCTTATCAGTGTAGCTGATAATCATTATATATCGGCACTCTAAATATCGACAACTGTAACAACCCATAATTATAATAATAAGTTACTTATATTGCGCCTTTCACATAGCCAAGGCCGCTTTACAATTCAGGGTTTAAAATCATAGCACTTTGAGAAGAGATGAACGAAGAGATGAGACGAAGGTGGAATAGACAGAGAAGAGCAAAGAGAAGAAGGAGCTCCAGAGGGGAAGCAACCTGTCAGCCAAGGAGGAAAGTCTGAACTTAGAAACAGCCAGAAAACCAAAATTGGACCTCAGCTTATGTGATGGGGTTGCAAAAGAGCAGAGAGATAGGTGGCTGCCAGACCATGTAATGCTTTAAACGTCAACAGTAGGATTTTATAACGGATGTGCTCTGTAACTGGTACCCAGTGTAGCTGATGGAGGACAGGGCTGATACGGGCAGATTTCTTAGTGTGTACAAAGTTTTTTTATGTACCAGAAAATCCATAGAACCAGTAATCTAACCTAGAAGTAATGAAAGCAGCAAGGTCTCAGTATCTTCCAAGTCTAGCTATACTGAGAAGGTGGAATGCACAGCTAGTCAGAGATAACGAGATACTAGTCAACAGTGGCCAGTCTACTAACACTGACCTCAAGTATCTACAGCATCTACATCATCTCCATATATATCATATTACACTTTCAGTGGTTTTGTAGAGTCCATGAGAGTCCAGAGCTGATTGGGTGGAGAATTAATCATATCAGCACACTGGTCAGGATGTTCTGGTTCACAGGTGTTCACCGCAGTGTGACGAGCAGCTGTCACCACTGACTGGGTTCACTAGAAGTGAAACGAGTGCTTGTTCAGAGAAGCGAAACTTAAGCCATCACTTTCTTCCACTGTATCAGTACTGGATGTGGGCGGGGCTCTTAGGTTGGTCTCTGTTTCTAGAAAAAGCTTTTTAATTCTGACCTAACAGCACAAGTGCGTGGGAACACAAGCTCCCAGCTGCTGGTGAGAAGTGAGCTCCAGAGTGAAACGGTGAAAGCAGAAGTGTGTGAAAACTTTATACACACTAAACATCGCCAGAAATAGTCACCAAAACAGCCCTGATCCTCCAGGGTCTCCTAGACCAGGTTGGGCAGCCATGCTCAAGTCATGGGTCGGAACTGTGACACAAATACTTTGTCCTGTTCTTCAATGGCAGGACCCCCCACAGAGCAGGTGGATCGTTCTCAGTGACACTGAGGTGGTGGTGGTGTGTTAGTGTGTGCTCATGCACAGTTTTTAAACACCTCAGTGTCACTGAGAAGAGCTGCTGTCTCTGACTTTACATCTACAAAACCAACAAGGTAGGTGTGTCTAATAGAGTGGACAGTGAGTGGACACAGTCTATAACACACCACCACCACATCACTGTCACTGAGAATGATCTGCGGGGTCCTGATCACTGAAGAACAGTGTTAGTAGTAGAACACTGATGCCTCAACACTTCAATGTTGGAGACCTTTGAGAGAACCTTGGACACATAAATGGATTCTGGACCAAATCACAGCTTCACTAAAAACCCAGAAAACCAAACTGAAGGTCTCTTATTTTGGGCACATTATGAGAAGAACCAGCTCACTTGACAAGACAGTTGAAGCAACAAGATGAATGGAGGTGATGCTTTTTCTCTGCTCAGGTCAGAAGGTCAAAGGTCACAAAGGCACACTGAGATGGATTGTAACCTCTGGGCAGTGTGAACAGTGTTTGTGGCTCTTCCTGTGCAAATGTTAACGCTAAAAAGCGAAACATCTGGAAGCCCACGTTTCAGGGCTTAACTGCTGGACATGCTGACCAACCAGAACGAACACACACACACACACACACACACATCCAGCCAGATATTCTCACACAGCTACAATAACTCTAAACACACAGACATAAATGTGGGGGGTGACTTTGAGAAAAATACCAAACAACCATAATTACAGACAACGAGAGAGAGAAAGAGATATAGAGAGAAAGTGAGAGAAAGAAAAAAAGAAAAAAAAGAGTGAGAGAGTTAGAATGAGAGAACTGAAAACGGGGAGAGAAAGAAAGAAAGACTGAAAGAAAGAAAGAAATGAGATAGTGAGAGACAGAATTAGAGTGAGTGGGAGAATAGAAGAGAGAGAGAGAGAGAGAGAGAGAGAGAGAGAGAGAGAGAGAGAGAGAGAGAGAGAGAGAGAGAGAGAGAGAGAGAGAGAGAGAGAGAGCACGTTTTGGAGGAAGACACTTTAAGTCAATAATTACAGTCAGAGACTGAACGGATAATTATAAGAGCCAGAGGGGCAGCTAACAGACTGCAAGTCCAGCTCAGAGAGACCATCAGAGACCATTAGAGACCATTAAAATGTCTGATCAGAGGTGAGTAATTAAAACAAAGCTGTAACTATGGCAACTTCACCACATACCAGGTGTGACCCCTGAAGGTAACTTTACCACTGAACATAATCAGTAGAACAATTAGGGCTAATGAGCTCAGCTTAAAACGAGGGTCTGAAAATCTTATTTACTCACTTCTTCACACAAACGTACTCAGCCAAGACATGTCTGCACTCTCACTTCTATTACCTTTAGGTGATGTTAACAGATTGCTATGGTCTACTAGGTGGTTGCCAAGGTTTTGCTAACTGGTTGCTATGGTCTCCTAGCTGGTTGCTAAGGTGTTGCTAATGCGTTACTGGCTTACTAGCTGGTTGCTAAGGTGTTGCTAAATGGCTGCTATGGTCTCCTAGCTGGTTGCTAAGGTGTTGCTAAATGTCTGCTATAGTCTCCTAGCTGGTTGCTAACTGGTTGCTGTGGTCTACTAGGTAGTCGCTACAGTGTATCACCTTAATATACACTAGGAATTCCATAGCTACTGCCTAGGTACACCTTAGCAACCTTCAGAGATCATAGCAACCAGTTAGCAACAACTTGGCAACCACCTATAAGCCCAGAACAACCACATATTAGTTTACATTTACAGCATTTGGCAGATGCTCTTATCCAGAGTGACGTACAAAAGTGCTTAATAGCTTGGCAGGGACATATTAATACCATAGTAGCCACTGGGGGGTTGCTTCCACTGCGCAACTATTTTTCTTCAGGAAATGCTCTCACCTAGTACTGCCTTCACTTTATTATTGATCCAGTAACAATATGTTATTGTACACAAACTTAAGACGGTAAACCTGTCTTGGCTCACTAATTATATTTTGGGGTAATGGGGAAGAGAGGGTGGCAAAATTGTGTATACTTCAGTGAAGTATCGCTTTAATTCTTTCTCACAGTAATTGGTTTGGAAGATCCTGCAAGTCCATTTTTATGACCTGGTATGGACGTGGAAGTTGAAGGAATTCAGAAAAGGCCAAGACCTCTAGAGCTTTTTTGCAGCTGAACCATCAAAGTTAAACACACACACACACACACACACACACACACACACACAGTGGACATGTGGAATTTGAGGGTCCACAGTTAAGCTATAAACTGTGGAATCTGTTTCAAAGTCACCCAACACACACACACACTTCTGTCTTTAAGGCCTAGTCACACTGAGTTTTTTCAGCAAATTTTAGGGACAGAAATTCCATTCATTTCAATGAGATTCACCGCAGCAGGCGAATTTCACATAGACAACTTACGGGCAAATTAATTTAATCTGCAAACTCTTGCATCAAGCTCAACTTTGGTGAACTTTCACAAGCAAATTTGAATCCCTGACCAACAGTACTCCTGCTCTGGCTCTGTGACCTCTGACCTCTGCTCTGTATTGCCTCTGTTCTGTCTGAGCCAACATGGAGGAAGCGCTGATTTAAAAACAGGAGATATACAACTCTTTTGGTGCGGATTACAAAATACAACACAAGTGAGAGGCGGCCTGCTACACCATCAGTCAGGAGGGGGGATTAGATGGTAATTATCTTTTCTTCTGGGGTTTTTAGGGGATTTAATGGCGCATTAGCTTGTTTGTTAGCAACCAGTACTTCACTCAAACAAGAAATTGTACATTATTTCAAATCAGTATATTCTGTCAAAAAGACATTCCTATACTTAAACACAGGGCAGAGACAGCAGTTTTAAAACACTCTTTATGAAATAATATATGCCATTATTTAGCACACAGCAACTTATATATTATAAACAAAGTTATACAAAAAACTATTCTTCAGATGTGAAAATGGAAGACTGTTTACACTGCTGATTTCCAGCCTCGCTCATAGCCACACACTTTTCCTTTACTAATACAGGTACTGATATTCACTGAGATATGATATGATTTGATTTAAAAGATAGTGAGCATAACGTTTACAAAACACATAACAGCAACCACTTCAGAGACCACAGCAAGAATCTAGCTACACCTAGGCCACAGCAACTGCCCAGATACACCTCAGCAACCATTTCAGAGATCTTAGCAACTGCTGAGGTAGACCTTAGTAATCACTTCAGAGACCATAGCAACTGCCCTGATACACCTCAGCAACCATTTCAAAGACCATAGCAACTGCCAAGCTACACCTAAGCAACCATTTCAGTGATCATGGCAACTGCCAAGCTACACCTCAGGAACTATTTCAGACATCACAGCAACTGCCAAGCTACCCCTTAGCAACCATTTCAGAGACATTTGCAACTGCCAAGCTACACCTCAGCAACCATTTCAGAGATCATAGCAAGTGCCTAGCTACACCTCAGCAACCATTTCAGAGACCTTAGCAACTGTCAAGCTACACCTAACCAACCATTTCAGAGATCATAGCAACTGCCTAGCTACACCTCAGCAACCATTTCAGAGACCAAGCAACTGCCAAGCTACACCTAACCAACCATTTCAGAGATCATAGCAACTGCCAAGCTACACCTCAGCAACCATTTCAGAGATCATAGCAACTGCCTAGCTACACCTCAGCAACTATTTCAGAGACCATAGCAACTGCCAAGCTACACCTCAGCAATCATTTCAGAGACCATAGCAACGGCCAAGCTACTCTTCAGCAACCATTTCAGAGATCATAGCAACTGCCAAGATACACCTCAGCAACCATTTCAGAGATCATAGCAACTGCCAAGATACACCTCAGCAACCATTTCAGAGATCATAGCAACTGCCAAGCTACACCTCAGCAATCATTCCGGAGACCATAGTAACTGCCAAGCTATGCTTCAGCAACCATTTCAGAGACCATAGCAACCATGCAGTAACAGGTCAACCACCACCTGCTAGAACATAGTAACCAGTTAGCATCACCTTAATAAACACATTGAGTTCAGAGCAACCGCACAGTAATATCATGGTTACTGTAAGGTCAGGCAATGCACTTCATCCACTTCCCCTCTTTTTTCCACAACATTCAATTATATGATGTAATCTGCAATTTTACCTTTAATTATACCTCAGTATCATGTAAACTCTGGATACAGACTGATAATGTGTATTACAAGCATGATTTAGAAAAGGACACTTTCAGCAGTTAACACTTTAAAAAAAAACATCAGTACAAATGTTCCCTCTTTGGTTTAGTTTTGACTTTTAAACAGATGCTGGTTTACTGTACCGAAAACTGCATTATTGCGACATTCATTTTATTGCATTAGTAATCTTACAGAAATAAACATTTTATTACTTCATAGTGAGGATTCAGGCAGATTTACTTCCCATTTCTATGTTTTAGAAATGTTTCTGTATTGACGTGCTCAACCACAGATATCGGCATCAGCCCAGAATTCCCATATCAGTGCATCCCTAATGCTGACATGATGATTCAAGGTCAAATCCATCTCTTAATCTGCAATGCTAATACAGTGAACAGCCTCTGATGCAGAATATAAAGTCTACGGCTATAAATACTTGGGCATGACAGATGCTGTGTTATGTAAAAATAAGACAATAGTCACAAACAGGCAGAATATGGGTCAGAAAATGATGCCATAACTGTGTGTGTGTGTTCTAGTGCCTTATCCTGTCATTTGAACACAGAAGAGTGTGTGTTAATCCAGATTAAGTGCAGACACAGTGTGTGAGAACTTCACAATGAATGTTATGACGTCTGTCATGTTTGTGTATCGTTTGTATTTGAGTTGTATTTCAGTTCAATTGTATTCACACTAACGAGGCCTTGTAGAGTTTTTCTACTACTCCTGGCTCCGCCCATAACAAACATTAACTGACTAATATGCAAATTACTGCACAGTGCATCAATTAACAGTATATTTAACCTTGAATTATTAATTGACCATCAAGCTGTTTACTCCATTCAACAACAAGATTAATCAACTGAGAAGGAGCCAGAGTTAGGATTAGGGTTTGTGCTGAGATTAAGGTTAGGACTAAATCAGAGGCAGGGTTTGGATTAGGTTTGGGCTGAAATTAAGGTTAGGACTAGATCAGAGGCAGGGTTAGGATTAGGGTTTTGGCTTAGATTAAGGTTAGGACTAAATCAGAGGCAGAGTTAGGATTAGGTTTGGGCTGAGATTAAGGTTAGGACTAAATCAGAGGCAGGGTTTGGATTAGGGTTTGTGCTGAGATTAAGGTTAGGACTAGATCAGTGGCAGGGTTAGGATTTGGGTTTGGGCTGAGATTAAGGTTAGGATTAGATCAGAGTCAGGGTTAGGATTTGGGTTTGTGCTGAGATTAAGGTTAGGATTAGATCAGAGTCAGGGTTAGGTTTTAGGGTGTGGGTTAAGAGTTTTGTGTGAATGAGTCACTAATGGAAAAAGAACGATTGTGATGAAAGAGAAGAGAGGAAACCAGATTACAAGAAAGTTACATCAGGGTCATTCATTTCGCCTGTAGGGTGGTATAAGTGGCACTTTTACTGAGAAACAAAGAGAATGAGAGGAAAAGAGAACATGAGAAAATGAGAGTCAAAGAGAGTCTGAGAGAGAATGAGAGAGAGAGAGAGAGAGAGAGAGACAGAGAGAGAGAGAGACAGAGTCAGAGAGAGAGAGAGAGAGAGAGAGAGAGAGAGAGAGAGA
>BRDA01065756.1:2077-24037 GCA_036984385.1 Crenuchus spilurus
ATATATAGAGAGAGAGAGAGAGAGAGAGAGAGACATCAATATTCTAACTAGCACATATATTAATTAATTAGGACGAAATACTAGTCACTGATTTGAAATAACGGTTTAATATTATATTTAACATTATATTAGTAACATGGTTTGTATGTTACTTTACAGTATGTATTACATACTGCTTTGCTCTAAATACTGTATATATATATATATATATATATATATATATATATATATATATAAAATCTTGGCAATATACAAAGCAGTATCAAGAATTATTGTTTTGAAAACGAAACGTTTTATCTGATGAGCTAGTTTAAAGAAACTAATTTTGCTGTTTATCCATGACAATGAATTATTAACTTCATCAGCAACACACTTGATTTAAAATTTAAAGTATTGAAGTATTGATTAACCAGAGCCAGATGTCACATTAGCATGCAGAAAATTACTGTTTTATTGTTATTGGTATTTATTAGATTTTTTTCTGAGCATAAACATGAATGCTTATATAAACACACACACAGATAATTTTTTATTAACTAGTAAGATTTGGACATTATGTAATGTGTGTTCATATAGTACAATATCTAAAAACACATTTATAAGAATATTCTTGTGTAAAACATTTAATATTTAATAATTAAGAAAAGACTGAAATACATATTAACATATTAATGGTCAGTAAATGTCTCTGCTTACTTGAATATGATGTCATGTTCAGCCAGTTTGGAAAGTGGGAAATGTACATCTAATCTAAAGCGATCAAAAATGAATTTTAAAGAGCCACAACAGATCTAAGAAATTGGACAGCAAATGATCACTATGAGACTTTAAGTATTTATTTTCCAAAATCTCAATAAATTCTTTTATAAACCATTATCAGCATATTATTTACATATAGAGTGATGTGCAAACCCAGTGAAATGATTCTGAAAACACTGATGTTCAAGCCAGTTTTATTTGAAAATCTTAGTACATTGTAAATTGCTGCATTCAAAAGATTATAAAGACATAATTACTAAAACAGGTGGAACAAAATCAGTTCAGGTCTGAAATCTGTTATCTTTATTAAATGAACTAAGCTATTAACCTATCAGCTAAAACATCTTTACACTAATAGTTGAATGAAATGATAAATGCATGCTAAAGGTAAAAGGATAGTGATATAAAAGAGATAAAGTAACAGTTTGTACAAACACATTTTATACTTTAAATTTTAAACGCACATCATTACAAACAGCTTGTTGCAGTTTGTTATTTCTTGTTTTGCAGGATGGGGGAGTTTTCCACTAAGCTGGATTTCTAAGTTAGCCGGGCAACTGAAGTCAGACATTCAGGATTGTTCAATAGGGATGTCCATCTGCTTTTTCCCCCAATTGGATAGGTTTGGGGTTGTACTTAAGTTCCATGGCTAAACTGAGAGAACCTGCTTTGTGACACTTTCCCCCCCTCCAAAAAAGAAAGAGATAAAACACATAATACAGTTACATTGGAAAAAATTACTAATACTCTACTAATAACAGCACTGAAATATAAACAATTAAAAAATATCAGTAGAAAAGAGAAAAGAAATATTAGACTGCAGAAACTCTTTCTGAGTTATAAAAATGATGAACTCTTCACTGGTCCTGCTTTGACATTGAACTGGATTTACTGCTGGAAGATGCATTGTTTGCAGATCTCTTCTTGTACAATATGACACATATAGCACAGAAATACAGCAGGTTCTTCAGAAGCAGGGTCATATATGTAACACTGAACAGGTACAGTCTGCGCAGCAGAACAAATGAACCTGCAAAATAAAAGAGATCAAATACTGTTAGCGTTGCATTGTTGACATTCATCCTTATCATCCATCATATCACATGTATATAATTTTATTATGTATTTTGTCTTATATTCATTACTTTCACATATAAACTATTGTAACATTGTAATTCAGCTAATGATCCATTACTAGTAGTAGCAGTAATGTAATTATTTACATGTTGTAAATGATGTAGATGAATGTCTGTCTCATTGTAGCTACTTAAATAAGGACAAGTTTTTATGTTACAGTCTTCTAAACATAAATTGTAAACGTTGAACCTTCTTTTTTTATTTTAATCAATTTACCAGAATTTGTGCTTTCAGCTTCAGCTTCTGTTTGAGGTGGGCAGGTTTGTTCCGGGATAGATGGTGAAACATCATCAGCCTGGTTTCCTCCATCTATGAGTAATTAACAAAATGTTTAGGATGGTTATATGTCATCATGAGTCAAAGAATCTGCTTATGTTATTGAATGAATGACCTCGTCAGAGGAATGACATGAACGTACAGAATATATAAGTGTATATGATTCATAATGGATTAATGTGTTGAAATGTATTCTGCTGCTTGTACATTTAATACAATTTCACCTTCATCATCCTATGAAGTATGCAATAGTTACCTTTTGGAATGACTTTTTCTTTATCATTAGTCCCACTTCCATCATGCTGGACAAAACATGTGTATTTATCTGCTTTCTGTTGGTCCAAGATGAGCATGCTGGTCACTTTGACCTCCTGATCGTTGTCTCGCTGCTCCAGCAGGTCATCTTTGTCTGATACTTGCACTGTTTTGCCATCACCTTCCTTCCATGTAAACCTCACCAGGTCAGGAAACATGCCTCTGGCTTGGCACACGAGTACACTCTTTCCATTCTTCTGCTTGACTATGGGGTACACTGATAATGTAGGGGCTTTTACAGCCTTTTCCTTATCTGTGGAGCACATATAACATTCATGTTAATCACCAAACAATAAACGACAGAAATATGAGATCAGAGTAACACTTTTTAAAAGTTTTAATAACCAGATGTAAACTGTATTGAACGAAGCTCACAAGAAATTATTCTAAAATTCATTTGGAGAAATAGCATGAGACAAAAATGAGACTTGAGATACTTCTGTTCCAGACACAATTATAATAGTCATAAACAGCAACCCTGGCTTTAGTAAGAAAGTGTTATTATTTAGTTAAATCTGAGCACAGTGTGAGAGTTTATTGAAACGAAAGCTCATTAGAAGGCATTTGAGATTACTGAGGTTATTTTTTCAGGAGAAATATCAGAGCAACATGAGACTTAAACTAAAGTCTCATTTGTCTCTCCATCTGATCTCAGTGTTGTCTTGGAGAAAGTACTGAAATATAAAGACGGGTCTAGATAAAGAAACATGAATACATTTCCTCTTTGAATTTTCTTTTCACTGAGAGTGTTTAAATAAGTAATACATTAAATTAATAATGTTACGTCCAGTGGTTTAATCCACATGAGTTTTGATTTGTAGTGTTTTTCTCACATTATTTGTTTTTTTATTATGATTTGTTTGAGAATTCTGACTTTTCTACATAATTTAAATGCTGAGATATAAAAGGAGATCTAAAAATTATTTGAATACAATATAATTATTATAATTATATATAATTTTATATTATAATATAGTTATTCTATGTGTCAGGTCAGAGGACCCAGTGCCTGTGGCCAGTTATAACTCTTGAGGTAAATCAGAGACTCAAGACAATCAACAGATGTAAAAAAGAACTAAAGTAGTATGTCATTAACATGTACAAAAATCAATAAGAAAACTGAATGTTATTTGTTCTATACCCTTAAGTTTTAATATATTTATTGGCTTATGGGATGTACTAGTATATCTAAAAATATTGTGAAAACATTTTGTTTTCATAATTTAATTCAAAAAGGTAAACAGTCATGTATTTTATATTTTTTTTACATGTAAAAGCCTTTTTGTTGTAATGTTGATACTGTTGGAATAGTAATTTACTCAAGCTCTAAATCAAATATAATAATTCTGTTCTGTGTGAAAAGATTCTGTGTTTCATAGCTTAGCGTTATTAGCCAAATGGATCAACAGTAAAACAAAAATAGACTTGAAATTTCACTTTTTGTGTAAATGAATATAAAATATGACAGTTGACATTATTATATTAAATTATGAACATTAACTTCACAATCTTCTGTTGTGCACTAGTAGTTTTTATTATTCAGAAGTGAAATTTTAGATGGTATGAAAGTTTACCCTTCAGTTCATGTAGGACAGATTCTGTTTCTGCATTAAAATTAATTGCAGTTGTCTTTAAAATTATATTAGCAAATTAGTTTGTTCATATTAAAACTAAAGAAGATACTTCACAGTGCTCAAAGTGCACAGCACAAACATAAACACAAATGTGACCCCGCCAGGGAAAACCAGGCCAAAGTCACTGGGCAACTTATTGAGGTATCGTATCAATATCGTGTCACTCACATTAGCGACAAAACTTAGCCACTCAGTATTATTGCTGTAAATGAAAGATAATAGTCTCAGATATCTATCGGAGTACATATTTTGATCAAAAACTAAACAAATTCACAAAAAAGTTGTTTTGAAAAAAAAGAATGACTTTGACCTGGTTTTCTCTGGCGGGGTCACAAATATTAAGTATGAACCTCATTTTTCTGGTCTTTTCTAACAACCTGTAAAAACTTATATGCTGATAGTTACCAATTCTGTATTGGAATAGACTTATGGTGATTTCACACACATAATGTCCAGTGATATAGAAGCTTTTGAAGGCAAGATATCCACACATGACCCTGAAATTTACATTTACATTTGACAGACGCTCTTATCCAGAGCAACTTACAGTTGGGGGTTAGGTGTCTTGCTCAAGGGCACTTCAGTCATGACCTGCCCAGGGATTAAACCAGTGACCTTCAGGTCACATGACCAGATCCCTAACCACTATGCCACGGCTGACTGGATCTACAGAACCTGGGCATATTTTCTATGGTTTCTTAGACCCTGGTAGCAACATTAATGTGGCCTGAACCTGGGTCATATCTGGCATTTACTAGTGGCCCATAGGTCACCTAGAATGATGACACAGAATTGGGCCAGACGGCATTTATCAGATTATCATATTATCACTGAGTCAGTTCTGACAGATGATGGGTAAAGGAGGATGTAACGTCCTCACAGCTCTGATTTACTTACTAATTTAGTGTTTGATTTCTGCAGCACTTATAGACACTTTTGTAGAGAGTCCTATACAACACTAATATACATTTCTGCACAAACATATAAACTAATAATTCAAATATTGTGAAAAAGCTTGTTGTTATTCATAATTTAATCCAAAAGATGAACAATTATATTGTACATTAAAGTAATATTTCAAGCCTTTTTTGTTTAGCTGTTGATCATTATCACTTACAGTTCATGAAAATCAGAAATACAGAACCTCTCAATATTAGAATATTTCTTATTGAGTAAATTACTATGCAAACAGTATCAACATTTAATGGCTTGAAATATGACAGTTTACCTTTTTTTAAACAATTTAATGATGAACACAAATGAACCTTTTTCACAATATTCTAATGGTTGGAAATGTAATAGGCATTATTAAATATCACCCGGCGATGGACTGGCGCCCTGTCCTGGGCTTAGTTGAATAGTGTAATGCCCTGCCCTGTGCCCAGTGAGGGGGTGGGGGACTAACCGCGACCCTAATAAGGATTAAGCGGGTGTGATAATGAATGAATGAATGAATTATTAAATATGATATTGTGATAAGAATTATCATAATTTTTAGTATCATAATTTATATATTATTTGTATTGTTTTAATGATAAATATACACTGGACTACCAAGCACTATATAATAGTATAAGCATTATATAAGCACTATCAAATAGTCTTACATGCTATTCACAGTGACAACAAATTGAATAAATGATTCAATGTTTGTACAGACAATTAAAATAGCCAGTTTTTAAAAATAATTATACTTGATCTTAGACAAATTTAAACATATGGGCCAATGTTTTTTTCAGGTTTCACCAATATAACCACACACTGAATATATCTAGAGTAGTTTAGCAGTGAATACTGAAGATCTACATGACTCTGACATTCTTTTGTTTGGTTTCTATCATTTAAATGAACAGATTTTCATTTATTACTTTGGTTAACATTTGATGTTTTTCTAAAGAGATGCTCTTAATTTTTAATGTTGGATGTCATTGATTGTGTCATTCGTTAAATGTTGTAGCACATCTTCACTGTCGTTTATAAAATTAAAGCATATAATTTGTGTTCATATTTGAACACAACAGCTGCAGTTTACATGAAGTGAACATGTCATGATGACTAACCTAAAACAATTTTTTAACTTAATCTTAACATTTTCACTTTCTCCTGTAAAGTTACCATTTTTGATTATTTTTTATTCCTTACTTTGTCATTCTGACTCTTTTTTTTATTGTCCATGATATTAACCTCTAAATAAATATTTTTTTTAAATAAAAAATATTTTTATAGAACATCTGCAATGATAATTTCATCTGCATTCTTAGCTTTTATTTATGCTTTTATTTTAATTTACATTGCTTTTAATAATTAAATTTTTTTCACTGTTTATTGATCCATGGCAAATAGACCTATATCAAATTTGTTTTAGTTTTTTTAGTACACTGTAAAAATAATACTGTGAAATGTACAGTAACTAGTTGTATACATAGTAACATAGAATTGGTTCAGTATACAGTAACAAAGCTGTGAAAACTACAGACATTTGTTACAGTGTATGTTATCAGATCTGTAGATACAAAAGTAAAATGTGTTCATACCAGTGACGATTAGCCGAGTTCCAGATCCAAATATTTTGTAGTCATATCCACACTATGAAAGAGACTAAAGCAAATACCTCGAAACAACCTCTACCAAGACTACCAACTAGACTGTGGAATGATCTTCTGTGGAACTTTTTTAGGCTAAGAGAGGGAATCAATCTCAGCAAACTTCTTCATATTCTCCACTGTTTCTATATGTATTCTCTGCAGTGATGAATTTATCAAAATATTCAACTCTTTTAAAATGGTTCATTCTGTACTGGAGCTATGTTTTTCCCCCCAAAATCTTATATTATGTTCAGCTAAATTAACCAAAGCTGCTTTGTAGCACCTTTAACAGCACTACATTAAAACTGCCTCTCACAGGTTCAGTTAATTTTGATAACTGATATGACTCCTAAACATAAAAATGAAAATTGCAAAATGTGCTCATCTCACCAGTGACAATTAATCGTGTTCCAGATCCAAATACTTTGTTGTAGTAGAGACCCGAGACTCACTTAGAAACACACTATAACAAATACTCCTAAACAACTATTCTAACAACTGAAGCCACCGCTTCACAGTCTTTATTTTCAATACAGATCATAGACTGTCTATGGTACAGTTACTGCATTTATTTCTCTTTCACAAATGTTGAAGATACTGGTGATATATTTGGTGTAACCAATATTTAACCTGAAGATTAATCTCACAAATTTGCTTAATGGCCTCAAAACATTTAAATAAGCAATTTTCTTACCTGTTACATAAAGTCTTGTTCCTGCACCAAATACCTTCCTGCCCACAGTGATTTTCTCAATGGCAAGAATATATATATATATATATATATATATATATATATATATATATATATATATATATATATATATACCTGACATCACTTATTAGTACTGTTTGTTTGCCTCTTATTTACCAGAATGTGTACTATGTAAAAACTCACAGAAAATACTGAATATGAACAGTATGAGAGTTAACTTGTTTTTTAGGGAATTTACTGACAGTTAATCTTGGCTTCCTGCTCTTTTTCTGAGTGTTTTTATGGAAACTGAAAAAAATGATTGATTAAAACTTAACAGTACAACCTTCATTCACTTATTACATCACTATTAGGCTCAATTAACTTAGACAATTATCAACAGCATTTAAAACTGTTATCACTTTTTAAACATTATTAAAGTTAAAATTTAAACCAAATGAAAGATTTTTTAATCAATTTCTCTTCATAGTTTAATAATGTACACAAGCTTTAGAGACTTTTTACCTTTTTCCATAAAGTTACCACTTTGGAAATATTACATATTATATATGATTAAAGATGCACATCTAATGACAGGCACTGTGTTAAAACTGCCTCAGACTGCCTCAATTAATTTTGATAATCTTTATCATTACTATAGACAAAGTAAGCAAAATGTGCTCATACCAGTCACGATTAGCTGAGTTCCAGATCCAAAGACTTTGTAATAGTAGCCAGAGCCCCACTCAGAAAGAGGCTATAACAAATACTCCTATATATCTCCTGCTAATCTGACAAGAGTAGCATCTACAGTCACAGTCTTTATATTCTACATATACCACAAATACATATGATCAGATTATCTGAAAAAGTCACTGTTTGCTAAAACACTTCAAAACCTTTCTAGATCAATGTATGAAGGCCATTTTCTTACCTGTTACATAAAGTCTTGTCCCTGCCCCAAAGACTTTAATCCAGTTGCCCACAGTGTCTTACTCAAGGTCAAAAATACTACAACAAACCCTTATAGACAGAACTCAGTAGCTCAGATTCTTAATTTTCAACCCAAAACTCCAGGTGAGATATACTCTTTACTTTGCTATTTTACATTTAGTCTTTTATTTTACATGTTTTCTGGCAGAACTTTTAAGCTGTTGTAGTAAAGTTAAGTTGTTAATGTGGACCACTCTGTTATACTTTATAAGTTATGGAATTTATAAGAAACTGAAAAATGTGCTCATACCAGTGACGATTAGCCGTGTTCCAGATCCAAATACTTTGAAGTCATAGAAAGAGCCCCACTCAGAAAGAGACTATAACAAATACTCCTAAACAACTGCTACTAATGTGACAAATGAAAAACCTCTTATAGTCTTTATATTCTGAGTACAGATACTACTTACTTCCCAGTTATAAATGATGAAGATTTTTATGTTGTGGCTGCTGTGATATTGAATTTCCTTCAGGATCAGTAAAAGCTGACCTAATCGAACCTAATCTAAGATTTAATTTCTATTCTCTACAGTTTAATCTAAAGATTTGATAATGTCACTTTAAGTGTTTCAGGATCAATGTTTAAAGACAAATTTCTTACCTGTTATATAAAGTCTTGTGCCTGCTCCAAAAATTTTCTTCGCCCACCCACCCACAGTGTCTCACTCAAAAACAAAAACTCCTGAATTGACATTAAGGTTCAGGTTCATTTTCACTGAAAATATTCAAAGGGAATCTGTTTTATCAGAGAAGTCATGAAAGAATAACTTTAAATGTATGACAGATGTTTTAGTGTTAACTAAGGAAACCATACAAACATATTAGAACTTATCTTGATCTTACCACTAGGTGTTGCCACAGCTGGCATGTTGTTATCAAAACCTCTTAAAATGTTGTATTTATATGAATTATTTGAACAACAGTGATGAGAGACATATTATCTGTAAACACTCTAAAGTGTGAGCAACTAATTTCCAAAGCATTTTTTTTAAACTGTGGAAAATTGTATTGCTCAAATGTTTCTCTTTGGTGATTCAGGAGACTTAGTATAAAATATTTACATTAAGTTAATATTTTTCAGGAAATGGTCAAATGTCTCATTTACATTTTATACAGTGTCCCAACTTTTTTTGGAGTTACGGTTGTATTTAACAGTCTATGAATTGATTATCAATAACAGTGGCAGTACATTAGTATAGAATTATATTGGGGTGACACGATGGCTTAGTGGTTACGTTCACCTCTCAGTGCTGAGATCTTGGTTCCAAGTCCCTATCTGGGTGGAGTTTCCATGTTCTCCCCGTGTCTGCATGAGATTCCTCTGGGGACTCCGGTTTCCTCCCACAGTCCAAAAACATGGAGATCATATGAACTGGTTACTCTAAATGACCCTGGTGTGTCTGAATGTATTTTTACTCAATACTTGTTTGGGGTGAGGGGGGATGCTGGGATGGGTTTGCAGTGGAGACTTAAGTTGTGCCCCCATCGACATTTGGGACCCCACGTGCAGTGCGAGATTCACATGGGTCGAGCACCAGCCCTTTCATATATATATATGGACAGTTGACTGCACTCAAACATCATTATGTAATATTTAATATGTTGATAGAAGTAGTAGGAAATACATCAAGATTGGAATGGTTAGATTTTTGCTGAAAACATGTGATGGCTATTTGGCCATTTTTTAAATTTTTTAATTTTGGTATTTAAAATTTTTGTTAAATTTTAAAGCATAAATAACAAGTCATCAGTGTAAATGCTCTCATATGTGGTGGAAGAATAGTTAGCTGCTTCAAAACAGCTTTGATTCACCAAGTTATGGACTCTGCAAGACATTAGCAGCAGATCCTTAAATCCTGTAAAGTGAGGGGCAGATTGGTGTTGCTGTTAGAGCAGATCCCACAGATGGTCAGACTGAGATCTTGGCGAATTGGAGGCCACTATCAGTAGGTACTAACCACAACTGACTATGAGCATCCTACAAGCTTTGTCGCTGCAGAGATGCTCAGATCCAGTTGTCTGATCATAACTAATGGGCTTCTGTCAAAGTGGTTCAGGTCTTCATGCCTGTGTATTTTTCCCCAGCATAAAAATTCATGACCAGTACTCCAGTGAAAAGATTCCAGTCTTCATGATAATCATTTATAGTTAAGGCATTTAGCAGATGCTCTTATCAGAGCATCTTCCAAAAGTGCTTTGCTGTTTACCCAGGAAGGATCCCTAGCTAGTTAGTGTAGGATATAATCCAGAAGATTCCTCAAGCTTAAATGCTGCCAAATGCAAAAGTCAGTATGGATGCCTAGATGCACAATACTCAACATACCTTGTTTAAATTTCAAATCAATAAAGACATGAATACAGTCATAAGCCTTTAATTAATGAGTACAAGTATGAGGATAAGTATAGGTCTTCAGCCATTGTTTGAAGACAACAAGCCATTTGGACAATCACGGGAAGTTCATTCCACGATTTAGGTCAGAGAGCAGAAAAAGGCCTGGATGTTTGTCTTCCGTGCTTCTAGTAGGAGCTGTGCTTGAAGCTCAAACAGCTCTTGATCAAGCTTTGACCATTGCCATCATGTATGGAGGTCTTGTTTTCTTCTATCCACCAGGCTCATTAGAAGTTGTCATGCCCCCCATTGCAGCAGTCATGCCATGGTCCTTATGCTTGTGTTGTCATTCTCCATGTGCTTTGTGTTAACATCCACATCATGTCTAATATCCCCGCCCTCTTCAACTAGTCCAGTCAGGTTAATGTGCAGCACCTGTCTCCTCTGATAACACAGCCCTGCTTGTTCATTTCCCCTCTGATTAAGTTTGTTGTTTAAGCTTCCCATGATTTAGAGTCTATGTCAGTCAGTGTTTTAGTAGACACTCATTCATGTCTGTATGTTTTGTTGTAAGATAGTCACCACGCTAGTGTTTGTTTTGTTTTATAGCCTCAGTCTTGTGTAAGTGTTCACAAAAAAGTGTATTGGTTTGGACACCCACCTCTGCATCCTCTCCTCCTGCCTCAGCTCTAGTGTTACAGAAGTCTTTTAGCATCATATAAACTATGTTCAGGTAGATGTCACATTTACATTTACAGTATTTGGCAGACGCTCTTATCCAGAGTGACATACAACAGTGCTTTGTTTCCAATAAGAGATTTATCTCAGCTAGTACAGACAGGTTAGAGTCAAGACCACTCTTCAGTTCAGATACTGAACCATCACTAATACCTATAAAAAAGGAAATATACACAATTATACACAATATAAAAGTATTACAGTGCATTATAATAAGAGATGTAAACTAGTGCTCACTTAAGTGCTCAACAAAGAGATGGTCTTCAGTTTGTGTTTGAAGACTATGAGGGACTCTGCTGTTTGAACAGCCAGTGCTTTTATTTAGTTTTATTTATCAGAGTTATCAGAGAAGAGTATTATTGATAGTATTCCACATTTCTTGAAGGATGTTTTTTTGCTTGCCTTTTTGGAAACAGTGGTTTTTAGACTGGTTTGTGGAGTTTATTTAGACTGAAACATTTTGACTTTCAAATAGGAAAATCTAGGAAGTCAATAGGAAATGTTTAATTTGGAAAATAAGAAAAGTTTGGAATGGGGTAATAAAAAAACAGGTAAAGTTATGTAGTGCTGAAAAAACACCTGATTTAACAACTTTCATGTAATTAGGATAATAGACAACATGTCAAAAACATGACTGGGTATAAAGTCTTGAGTAGCCAACACTCGGAGGAATGCACAGGATCCCCAGTTCTAATGGATTGCAAGGCAGTCACCTGAACCAGCTGACATTGCTTAGTAGGGCTGAGGAAAGAGTGCCATCTTATCCACCCATAAAGAGCATGGCCAGTTTTTGTGCAACCACTACAGAGTCTGAATCTAAATCTTCTTCTGGATCTTTTGTAGATGACGTTTTTAATTTGCCTTTCTAGTTTTCTCAGAATTTTTTCTTGGTTTTCAATACTTTAACTTGACTTCCATCATTCCGGTTAACTGCCATTTTTTATTTACATGATAAACTGAGGAAATGGATACTTTAAATGCTTTGTAATCTTCTTACAGCCTTCTTCTACTTTGTGGGTATCAGTTATTATAAATTTCACAGCCCTAAGCAGCTGCTTAGCATAGCCCATGGCTGTGGATTGTTGAGGAAGTTTTGACAAGATTATTTATGAAAATATGAGATTTACCTTTCTTAATGATCATAGTGAACAAGCCATATCCCTAAATAGTTTATTAAAGCCTGAGGATTTGGTATCAGTTATTTGAGAGCTCAAATCTTATGGGGTGCCCTAACTTTGAATGGTGCTCCTTTCCCTTTTTCACTCAAGCAATATGCAAAACAAAAATTATATACTATAATGTTTAAAATAATATAATTTTTTTCATTTCCACATTACACCTTTTGCAGATAAGTTCATCACCTACTTACTTAACTATTTGCAATAACAGAAATGTTGATCAGGGATGCCCAGACATTTGCAGACCACATTAAATAATACAGCAAATACAATGTACATATAACTTTCAACAGATAATGCTTATATTTTATGCTTATAATGCTTGTTATGCTTATAATACTTTCCTTGCTTATATTTTCAATTATAGAGATTCCCTTGCCTTCCATGTTATAACCTAGTCTTGAATTGTAAGCATTTTATAAACATTATATAAATCTATATACATGTTGCACTTTTTAGGAATATTCAGGTGATCTGGATTGCAGTGATGTTGTGTCTGGTGGGTTATGGTTGATGATTGAGCATTTTATAGTTTTTGTGTACAATTTCAGCATTTTTTCACACTGTGTTGGTCATCCAGCAGCTACAATAATATGTTGCTGAATGTTCTGTCTTTAAATTTGGTATTTTCAAAAGAAATTGATTCTTTTCTTTCTTCTCCGATTTTAAAAACTCAAAACCAGGTTTGTTGGTAATGGTTCCATAACTGATGTCCACATACTGAACTATTTTTAATGATTCTCCATCTTTCTTCTGATACCAGTGAATGTAATTCTGACAGTCTGGAGGGAATGTGCATCCTATGATGGCAGTTTTTGTAGCAGATTTAGTCATTAAGAATTTCTGTTGAAGCTCCACAGCACTGTCCACTTTTGAAGAGAAAAGAAATAATAGGTTAATTCACAAAATACACAAATGCTGAAAAGTAAGTTTAGGAATGCTGTTGGTTCCATTAGCAGGACAACTGGGAAATAAAATGCATTATGAAACAGGGTGAACACAAGACTTACCTGCACCAATTAGGAAAACTATCAGCAAAACTGTTAGCAGCAGTGAAAAATACATCACTGCTGTAAGAGAGTGCAGGAAGCTCTTTTGAATACACTAGCAAATGATGGGTGGAGAATGAAGATTTGGAGGATGTTGTGCATTTTGCCTCCTTCTGGTAAAGTGTTTGGTTTTCCTATAATTACTTATTGTTGCAACAATTAAACTGATAACCTTTTATGCATTATTATTATTATTATTATTATTATTATTATTATTATTATTACCATCATCATCATCATCATCATCATCATTATTATTATTATTATTATTATTATTATTAATTATTATTATTATTATTTTATTTACTTAGTATTAAGATACTTAGCACTGTTCCACTGGATGTTCTTTCCATGTGCCACATATAGGTCACTGGGGGACATATTGAAATATCTCAAATATGCTTTGTTTAAAATACTAAAAAGGTTAAATGCAACACCTTTTTTTTAACACCCTGCTCAGAATGGGGGATTTGGTTATCTATTCTCACTAATCACACCCCCTCATCCAAGAGGTTCCACGGAGATTCTAGAGAATAAGTTTTAAGATCTTCATCACAGTCTCTTCACTTAGTACTACATGAGAGTTCACACTGAATCTCAGTGAACACATAGTTGAAGCATCAGTTCTGTGGATGACATCTCACTACCACTATATACTCACTTATATCTTGTCATCTGCATTGTAACGGACTGTAAGTACTAATAGCTCTTTTAGGAAAACTTTCATTTTTACAGTCCTCAGTTCTACTGTGTTCTCAAACAGAAAGTTTTTTAAGAGGCTCTGTGGAGTGGAATGGTTGAGTTCTCAAGTTATAGGTGGAGCTATAGTCTCCTCATTCTAAATGTGGACATTTTTTAACACAACAGCAGGTTTTACATTGTTACATCCACATCTATGCCTTTGATCACACCTTTGGATATTTACTGGTTAGTCAAAGACATTAAGGTGTTTTTTAGCTTCTGAGACAGACTCATAAATGGCTTAAGCAAAAGTGTTTGGAGCAAAATTGTTTTGTCCAGCTATCTGAACATTTGGAAATGTGTAGTTAATAATAATGGTAATACTAAATATGTTCATTTTACAAAGTCCTGCATGCTCTTAATTCCAAATGTCCAGAAAAGAACAAACATTGTTACAAAGCATTGCTTTTAAGGAGTCCAGTCTGTGGAAAATACGTGTGTGTGTGTGTGTGTGTGTGTGTGTGTGTGTGTGTGTGTGTGTGTGTGTACTGGTTTGATTCTACATATGACCATAATTTTGAGACAGTGTATCAAGCAAGTCTTAGCAGAAAGAATTTCATCATTATTTCCAAAACACAAAAAAAAGTTTACTGTTCACTTTTAAAGCTAACTTGCATTTCAGATTATGAGAATTTCTGAACAGTGAGATTGGAGGTTTATAGCATATCTAGCCTTACTGTATAACAATGAATATACTGTAGATGTGTAATTACTGATACCTGCAGAATGAGAGCAGAAAGAGTCACTTCTCTAAATCACAGTATTAAGGAGTAGTATAAAATTAAAATAACACATGCACTCAGGGGCGTAGCAGCAAATTCTGGGCCCTGTACACTCTCAATGTCAGTGGGCCCCTATAAACGCCAGTAAACGAGGCACATGAGCAAAAAAGGGGGGTATTTATTTAAATAAAAAAGCATAAATAAGGTTTTAAGCTACAAACAGATCAGATTATGTTGATATATGCGGCAGAAATATTGCTGGTGGATCATTTATTAAGTCTCAGCACAGAGTTTCACTTTTAGCTCTGCTGTGTTAGTAGACAATAGGCTTTAGTTTAAGACTTTACTTTAAACTTAAGGTAAACAACTCGCATTTAGGCAGCAATTCTACCTGTCAGCAGGCAGCTAGCGCGCGTCTCTCTCTCTCTCTCTCTCCCCGTCTCTGTCTCTCTCTCTCGAGCCACTGTTTGTTTCTGAAACTGGTTAAAGTTGATAACTAACGTTAGCGGCTCATAATTGTCTTTATACTTACAGCCACAAGCAGCCTGGTTGGCAACTAACTAAACTAACGACTTCACGTGAGCCTACAAAAATCAGCAGCAGCTGTCTGGAGTGGACTACTTTAACTTTAATTGGACTTTGCATAACAAGAAAACTAGGTTCACCTTTGGGAAAGAAAGCCGTCAACAACTGTCTCCCCTCATTCTGCTTTCTTTCATTTTCCTCCCTTTCTTCTTTTGAAATCCTGATTTCTGCTTTTTAGCAGCATGTTGTGTAGCACCCAGGTCATTCAATCTAGGCTCACTGACGTTACACTTGTCGCTAGTCGCTGTTGGGCGGACTAAACCATTTTGGGCCTCCAAGAGGGGGCCCCAGTATGTCCAATATGTTGAGAGGACTGTGACTAAAGTTCATTCCCTCAGTTGATATCAATATATTTGAAATATGAATTAATAAATAATTAATTTTGAGGGCCCAATTCATTCAAAATAAAAACAACAACAACAAAAAAAATTAATTCAGGATTTTTATGGGCCCCTCTCCCTACTCGGGCCCTGGGTAGTCAGGTCCAGTTTTCCCCCCACTTCCACGCCCATGCATGCACTAGTTGTAAAGCAAAATGCATATCAATTAGTGTATCATTGCCACCAATTATTTAAAAGAGAGAAAGTGACTGTATCCCATTCAGAGTGCTTGTGATCATTTTGATAATCTTTATTTTAGAATCACTGTATGTGTTCAAACACTTGAACAGGTAGAGAATGACAACAAATGTCAACTTCATTCTTTATTTCAATAATTTTCTTTGTTGAAAACATTTGTGTTGGTGGAGTTTGAGGAAACCAGGCAGTAAAAAAGCATATTTGTATATACATTGTGTTTCTGTTCTTAGTGCTTATGTTTGAAAAACATTTATTGCAATCAGAAATGAAATGAATGTGATGTATTGGTGGAAGCTTCAGGTGGTACACTGGTAGAGTTATTGTAGAGGATGTGAGCAGTTTGTATCACTGTGGCTGCTATAGTCCCAGCAGGCACAGTAATAAACTCCTGAATAATCTGACTTCAGTGCACTCACCCTCAGAATATAATTATTATTATTCTCTAAATTCACAGTGAAATCTTTGGCTTCAGGAAGGTCAGGATTATGAACAGTGCTTTTGCCATCTTTACTGACATACAGAATCCTTTTGATGCCTTCACCATCCCTCTGTTGGTACCAGTGGACATAATTGTTGTCATCCAGTCCAGTCACTTTACAGTTCAAATAAACTCTCCTGCCTTCTTGTTTCGTCCACAAGAGTTCAGTTTGCTCCACTGTCAGTCCAAGAACAGCCACTGTAATCAACATTAAATTGTAAATGAGGCGTTCTCCTATTTGTCTAAATCTTCATATTGATGTGGAACGTACCTGTGGTCAGTGAGAAGAGAACAGCATACATGTTTAAATACATCTTCCTTTAAGATGGTAAATGAAGTCTGTACCTCATAAGATTATCTGGCTTACACTCTGATGCTAATGAACCAACTGTTATCTACATGTATTCACCAGCTGCTGTGATGTCATTTCCTGGATATCATAAAGCATTTTGGTTCTTTTGAGGCAGCCTATTTAAGTAGTAACTAATAGAACTACTACTAATAACTATTACATTATTATTTAAAGTACTATTAAAACACTTTCTTAATATTTAAAGGTCTAAGAAAATATTAAAGAGTGTTTAAATTATATTCCTAGACATGGCTGTTTTAATTCTATTAGTACTCATATTAGCCTTTGTTTCTTGAGTTACCTAGACCTACAGTTTCACAGTCAGCATAAGTTCAGAGCTAGTGCTTGTTTCACACTACAAGACTTTTTTGAGTTGTCAATCTTGTGCCGTTTACACTACACGACTGGTTGAGCTGTAATCACAAGTCTTTCAGTCATGGCTTACACACTACATGACTGGTCAGCGAGGTTACGAAATACATAATTTTTCATTTCAGACTCCTGGCTGCTCTCCAAAAACACATTTTGTCATGAGATAAGAACAGAACAGCCTGTACTGCTCACTGTACTGCTGGCTATGAGTGTGCAATACAGTTACAGTTATATTTGTTGCAAAAATAGAACCTGGCAAATGTGTATATTAACAGAGGGGATAAGATACACGCACACCATCACCATCTTCAAATCTGGAACTGCCTATTTTATTTTCATAGTTTTTCACTTGTCAAAATAAGAGACCTACACAAATATCACCACAGTGAGAGCACACATTAATGAACTAACCATATTACATACATACTGTCGCCAGCTTTATTTCATCTGTCCATTACACTGATCATAGATATAATCAATCACATCATTTCTGCAGTGCAGTCACAATAAAAATAAAAGAGAGATTGCGTCAACGGACACGTGGTTCTCCCTCTGATTACATTGGTTGTACATAGTTACTGCTGTTGACCAAACTGTCCAGTTTGACTGTTTGTCAAGTTTGTCACCTGACTGTATCTCAGATATTCAACATGACAAATATCTCTCGGGTGACTGTGACGACGATGGCTCAGCGAGCGTCTTTCAGGAGTTCACAATACACAACTGAGGTACAGCGATCCATGAAAATCTGGTCGGCGAGTGGAAAACTAGGCTAAAATTGTTTAGCATGAGGCATTACAATGTTTAACATGACAACATTACAGAGTTCAGAGCTGCTAGCATTATACTGTTTAGCACTACAGCATTACAGTGTTCAGAGCTATCAGTGTTTAGCATTACAGTGTCTAGAGCCAGCATTACAGTTTTAGGATTACAGCATTCAGAGATAGCATTAAAGTGATTAGCACTACAGCATTACAATGTTCAGAGCTAGCATTAGCGTTCAGTATTACAGTGTTCAGAGTTTGTATTACAGTGTATAGCACTGCAGCATTTACTGTGTTTAGCATTACATCATTACATGTAATGTTTAGCATTACAGCATTAAAGTGTTTATGTTGAGATTTTATAATAATAGAATTTTTTTACTTCTCCCACATACAGTAAAGTACATATTTTCACAGTTTGTAATATTTAAGTAGTAAAACAATAGTGGTGTGCAGAATGTAAACTGGGACACTTAGTGTTAAGTGAATTTAGCCTCTACAAAATTCACCTTTATCACATCTTTGTGTTTTCCTTATCCACTATACACTTAACCACTATTCAATGCATTCACCTCCATGTGTTTACTGTCCAACAAACATAGTGGATGTAGGTAAAAAACTGCAGGTGCCAGAGTGCATTGCTTTAACTACACTGAGGCCAGATATGGTGCTGTACTCTGAGAGTAAACAGATAGTTTATTTCATAGAGTTAACAGTTCCATTTGAGGATGCAGTTGACGAAGCATTTGAAAGGAAGAAGCTGAAGTACGCAGACTTGGCTCGGTACAGCCTTAGTCACCAGGGAGGCCAGTGTGGATTTACGTTTGTTAAGGGTAAGGAAGGTCTGTAAAGTTAGCTTGGAGGGGGGTGGGTCTGGGACGGCAGACTTCACTGTTGAGCCTTCTGGAGGTGTTGTGGGCTTAATTCAGCGAAACACTGATGAGGGAAGATGCCTACCTGATGACCCCTGTGAAGAGCTAGTAATGCAGTGTGTGGTTTGGGTTCTCATGTGATGGGCTCAATGAGTAACCGTAGATGGTAAGGGTAGCTGGTTGCTGATTGGATCATAAACGGCCACAGCAACCATAGGGTGTAGCTGTAGGACTGAAAGATTTGTGTGGCTGCTAGCAGTAAGAGAGAGGGGTGGGCCCTATGTGAAGCTCTAATGGTTTGGCTTAGGATATTTTACATCTTATCTTGTGTATGATTCTAATGATCAAATTGATTCAATTTAATAAGACAGGAAGGAATTATTAGTTTGATGTGATTTTTACAGCGTCCATCCTTTTATTTGTAGTAATTCTGTTTATAGATGTAGAAGTAAACAAATCACAGCTCTATGATGGTTAATAATCTTCATTATTTCAGAGATTTTCAGCTTAACGTGAAGCTAAAAATAGTGCTACAGCCCTGATAGCAGAGTTGATGAGGTCTGAACCTTAGCCACATCCAGTATTTGTCAGTGGAGCACATAGAATGGTGGACCAGATGTGGTTATCAAACTTTTAATTTTATTGTTTGAATGATGGGTCAGTTCTAACAGTGGAGGGTTAAACGTTTGAAAATTGTTTTCTGTGATTATTAATATTAATCTGTGATAATTAATTAGTAGAGTATTTATTCATTCAAAGAATAAACTGAATGTAATGTTACTGTGGAACAGTACACAGGTAGAGTTATTGTAGAGGATGTGAGCAGTTTGTATCACTGTGGCTGCTGTCCCAGCAGGCACAGTAATAAACTCCTGAGTGACTCGGCTTCACTGCATCCAACCTCAAAACATAATTATTATTCTCTAAGCTCACAGAGAAGTCTTTGGCTTCAGGATGGTCAGGGTTATGAACAGTGCTTGTGCCAACTTTATTGACATACAGAATCCTTTTCAGAGCTTCACCATCTTTCTGTTGATACCAGTGGACATTATTGCTGTCACTCAGTCCAGTCACTTTACAGCTGATATAAGCTCTTCTACCATTTGGTTTTGTCCAGGAGAGTTCAGTTTGCTCCACTGTCAGTCCCAGTACAGCCACTGTAATCAACATTAAACTGTAAATAAAGCATTCTAACATTTATCATGTCTTACTTCATAACTCTAAATCTTCATAATGATGTGGTACTTACCTGTGATCACTGAGAAGACACCAGCATACACATTTATACACATCTTGTAGTTGTGAAATGAAGTCTGTTGTTCATTAAAAGTTCTGCTTTACATGCTGTTTGTATGAACTTCAGTGTTGTCTGCAGATGCTGGGTGGAGAATGAATGTTATTAAGGGGAAGTGATCATGCACTGATCGCCTCCTTCTGGTAGGAGCTTGATGTTCCTTTTGTAATAAGCTGCTGTTGTAGCACTACACCGGATATGAATGTTTTCTTTTGTTCAGTAGTACTATAGTGGAGAACACCATATAACTTATTTTGGACATATTTTATCCTGTGTTCAATGGACATGAGGAGTGATATAGACCCATGTGTGTATGTGTATGCTTCGTATATACAGGTCAGCTCAAAAAATTAGAATATAATTGAAAAGTTAATTTATTTCAGTAATTCAATTCAAAAAGAATCTCATATATTATACAGATTCATTAGACACAGAGTGATCTCAATATACCAATACCTGGTTTAATAACCTCAGTATCACTGTGTTTGACTGGCCCACAAACTCACCTGATCTAAACCTCACAGAAAGTCTATGAGTTATTGTCAAGAGGAAGATGAGACAACAGACCCAACAATACAGATGAGCTGAAGGCCGCTATCAAAGCAACCTGGGCTTCCATAACACCTCAATAGTGCCACAGGCTGATCACCTCCATGCCACACAGCAGTGATGCAGTAATTCATGCAAAAGGAGTGCCAATCAAGTATTGAGTGTATATACTGTACATACTTTTCAGTAGAACAACTTTTATGTTTTAAAATATGTTTTAGTTGGTCTTATATAATATTCACATTTTTTGAGGTACTGACTTTTGGGTTTCATTGGCTGTCGTACATAATCATCAACATTAAAAGAAATAAAAACTCTGTGTGTAATTAATCTATATAATACATGAGTTTCACTTTTGTAATTGAACTACTGAAATAAATAAGCTTTCACTTATATTCTATTTTTTAGATGCACCTGTATGTGTGTGTGTGGTCTGCAAGATACAGATACACACAATACCGTTAATATTAATACAGAGAATGTGGCAGAATGCATAATAAATGAAATACAATATACTCAAACTGTAATGAAATGGTGTGGATTCTAAACCTAGCATCCAATACAGCAACAATAGTACAAATATACATGGTACAATGGTATCACCTCACAGTCAATCTCTGTCATTGACTAAAGATTATTAGATTAAAGATATGAAAGAAGGCCAAGTCATCTTAACTATAATGATTTGACTCACATATTCAATGTCAGGACTTAAACTACAAACATCACACAGATATCAATCCAACACAATGCCATCTGTCACTGGTTGCTTGTAGCAGGCTAGCACCTGATAATCCAGTCCATGTCTTGATGTTATCCATCCAGGTCATTTTTGGACTTCCAGGTCTTCTGACTCCCTCCACAAGTCCAATCATAACACTTCCTTCAATGCTCTCATGTGCTGCCTCATCACATGACTGAAGTAACGTAACTTGTGGGATTTAACGTGCATCAGTAACTCCTTTT
>BRDA01065759.1:0-23384 GCA_036984385.1 Crenuchus spilurus
TCGTTCTTGCATGGTTCTGTTAAATGACAACGTTCCTGGAACGTTCTTTGAAGCTTTTGACTAAAGTTTGAACAAACCTAGATATAATGTTCCAAAATAACGTTAGCCCCCCTGCAATAACTGAGGGACTACTGTATTGCTTTAAATGTGCATTATAAAGAAAATGTATAAATTCACTGAAAAAATATTAAAATGGGTCCCGTGGTTACTCACAAATAAAATCTGTTAAAACAATTGCTATTTTTTTTTTTTTTTTTTGTGCAAGAGTTGTGTTGATAGCAGAGATGGCCACAAGTCACAAAATTCAAGTCCAAGTCAAGTCACAAGTCTATAGGTTAGAGTCCAAGTCAAGTCACAAGTCTATAGGTTAGAGTCCAAGTCAAGTCACAAGTCTTTATGCTAGAGTCCAAGTCAAGACTTAAGTCAATATAGCATACACAAAGCATATATACTAACTGTGTAGATAAAAAACACAACATATTAACTTTGTGTGCAAAACATAACTGTATTTTTTTTTACAGTCCAATAGCTCTCTTTTTTTCTTTTTGTAAATACTATGTATTTCTTTATAATAACACAAAAAATGACATGCTCAGTTTAGTCTTGACATCTTGAATAATAATGAACAACTACAACTTTAGCCACTCTAGATTTCCTTCCACTGAATTCTTTGAACCTAAACATAAACATGTTATAAGATAAATATGTTAAAGCACAGTTCCTACGTCAAGCCAGGGTAAGCCTAATGAGAAATACTGCATTTTATATAGCTGCATTGACGGCTAACGGCTAAGTGGCTAGCATAAACTAAACAAACCTCTCCGGGTGTGTTTTCAGATGCCTTATGAAGTTTGATGTGGTCGATCCAGTGTCTTTAATTTGCTTCCCACATTCTTTGCACGTTGCCACTCTTCTGTTATAACCAAGGATTTTGAATTCTCTGTAACCAAAGGCCACTACGTATGGTGCTGCCGCCGAAGCCATGCTACGCTGCTTTGTTTACATTTGGCGCCGCTCACTGATATGGCGCGCGTGCGCCAAAGACAGATGTTGTGTTTCGTCAAAACGGGTCGTGTGCCAAATCAACAAAATAAAAGTATACATACACAAATGTATTATTTTTCTGTAACTTTCGCTCACTGTGCCTGGATAGCAATGGAAATAAATTTAGTTTTCATGTGTTATTTTGGACCGAGTCCGAGTCGAGTCGGGAGTCATTTTGGACAAGTTACAAGTCAAGCCTGAAGTCTATTTGTATACGACTCGAGTGCGACTTGAACTCGAGTCTCTAACTCGAGTGCCCATCTCTGGTTGATAGCACACATTTTATTTATTTGCAACCTCCTCATCACGTAGATTCAAAGCAGTATTTTTTCCTCAGTGTAAGCAGCCAGAAAGAAGTGATGTTGAATACATTATGCAGGCCTGATGGCAGCGCCTGGAATCCCCCTTGAGCTCCCTCCTGCAGAAGATTTTCATCAAATTGTTTTTCCTCCTCGTTCATCTCTGTAACAGGCCTTGGCCCACAATCCTTCCTGCTCTGAGGGACAGTAAATATGAAGGAGCATGAGGCCTGGCATCTGCCCCAAACCAGCACACTCTGCCTGAAGTAGCCTGGCCTATACGCAGGCCTGCATCATCTCAAGCATGGTGTTAAGGAAATGGCTACAGGCACCATGAGCTGTGTCAATCTGATGAACTTCACAGTAAAGTCCATTTTCAAGGCATTTGACTAAACATCGAGTTATTTTAACTGTGACCATGACTGTAACTGTGGCTTGCAAAATTATTTTTTGATGCCTTGTGATGACAGTTCTAAGAAAAGTAGATTTGGAAATAGCTGACTGTGTGAGGAGACCACAAGTGTCACAGATCCCAGATCAAAGTGGATATAGTCCCCTTGGAATTAGTCAAAATTGGAAAATTAGAGTATGCCCCAAGTGGCTCAGTGGACTAAGGCTGTCCCAGGTCATGATGCTTGCCATCGGCAGATGGGGCCTGAGAGAGTAAAATTGGCAGGGCTTTCTCTGGGCGGATAAGATGGCACTTTCTCCCCAGCACTACTAAGTAAGCTCAGGCATCTGCTAGACAGTCCACCATACCTGGGGATCCTGCGCTTTCCTTTGAGCGTGTTGTCTGTCCGGTGGCAATGTATCAACAGCAGTAGAAAAACTATGACTTTAATAGGAATGTATGATATATTGTACCCAACATACATTCCATCCATTCACAGCACAGTGCATCACAGACTATCTTAGCCAAGCGCAGACACAACGCCAATCCATCATGGGATAAAAACACAATCGCACACCTAGAGTACCCAATTCACCTGACCTCCACATTTCTGGACTGTGGGAGGAAACCAGAGACCCTGGAGGAAACCCACGCAGACACGGGGAGAACATGGAATCTCCGCTCAGACGAGGACTTGAACCCAAGACCTCAGAGCTGAGAGGCAAACGTGCTAACCACTAATCCACCGTATTGTCCGTACGCAACATATTATAAAATAAGAAATAAAATAAGAAAACCTACCTAAATTCTATTAGTTAAGAACACTAACTGTTGATACTGATTTTTGGAATTGATGAATTTTTTTCCGGTTTATTTGAATAAAATTTTAAACCTGAATTAAATTCTGGTAATTTACTTCAGTCAATGTTAAGTAAAAACAATAATATCTCCAGACTTCTGTGGGTTATCTCAGCTACTCCACGCTACTGTCACTTTACAGCTCATTTCTGCTGAAGCACAAGCCTAAACTGATCAAACAGTAAGTTAATGGGCATCTGGGAGAGAACACATGGGAAAGAACACAGGAGGAAAATGTGTTCTTTCACTGTCTCTCTACAATAACACCTCCACTCCGCTAAAGACTCAAGGTCAAGAGATGGACCAGTACTTCCCCACCACTCTGTATCCACAGCAACACACTCGTCCAGCAAACCCAACACACACACACGCACACACACAAAAGACATGCCGACCCGATCCGTCATTTTAATGTAAATGTGCCAAAAGAACGAACACTGCACAGAGATCCACTGGAGAGCTCTTTGCCATCCTTGGGAACAGACCAGAGACAACTATTCTTTACTTAACCGCTGAGTGTCTTCAGGGCAAAGGAGCGCACTTGATTAAATGTCTCTTTTCAAACCACCGTTTGGCATCCAAGAGCGTAGGGTCACAGAGCCAACAATGCTGCATTCCATGAGTATATACAATTTTCAATTTCACTTTCTTCATGGTATTACCAGTCTGCATTTGGTCTCTCATAAAAAGAATACTGCACTGTGTTATACAGTGTAATAGAGAAGGTTAGCTCTTTGTAGAGTGACATTTCATTACAGAAAACAAAGATACTGGCATCTTATTAGGTCCTGAGTCATGAAAAAAAACTGATTTTCAGGAGCACAAAATATTTTTAGGAGCATTAATATGAATGCCAATAACAATTTAACTGTAATGCACTGTAACTGTTCAGGGAAGATGAACGCAGGTGTATGAAGAAACAAACACGTGTAAATAGACAGAAGAACATAACCTGTTTAGAACATAAAAGAACAAAAACAAACATCAGAGAAATAAGCTCAATAGGGCCAAGGCCTCAAAAAAAAAAACAAAAAAAAAAAACTAGAAGTCTCAACAGAAACCGGATAAACAGAGGGCCGATTAGGCCTCAAGAGAAACTATGAGGCTACGGGAGTTAAATAAGCTAAGGAAGCTAATGAGCTAGAGAAGCTAAACAAGCCAATGAAGCTGACAAGCTAGTGAAACCAAACAGGCTATGAAAGCTAAACAGGCTATGGAAGCTAAAGAGGCTAAGGAAGCTAAACAAGCTAAGAAACCTAAACAGACTAGGGAAGCTAAACAAGTTAAGGAATCTAACAAGCTAAGGAAGCTAAGCAGGCTAAGGAAGCGAAGCAGGCTAAGGAAGCGAAGCAGGCTAATGAAGCTAAGCAAGCTAAAGAAGCTATGCAGGCTAAGGAAGTGAAGCAAGCTAAGGAAGCTAAGCAGGCTAAGGAAGCTATGCAGGTTAAGGAAGCTAAAGAGGCTAAAGAATCTAAACAGGCTAAAAAAGCTAAACAGACTAGGGAAGCTACACAGGCGAAGGAAGCCAAACATATAGACCTTCAAAAGGTAGGAAACAGGACTATGTTAAAGCATGCAGAGCACAAAAATACCAATCAAAGACCAGTTCTCCAGGCTGGAGTTAAGTAGTCCAGTGCTTCATTGTACTTCATTTATATAGTGATACATTACAAAACACAGAACTTTCTAAATTCACATGCTGATTTATTTGTCTCAACATGGAAATGATGCAACTATTCTAGGGGCACTTAAAGGGAATAAAGCCAACTACCTACTAGATAAGCTGGTAGATTGGATAACACACTTCAGTGGCTTGATTTAACATCTAATTAAGAATTATTTCATGAGTTTAACTGAAAAAAATAATAAAAAATAAAAAAATGGGTTAAAACTCCTAAGCTATGGATGCATTTGACATGTTGTATTATCTTAATCATGAATGTATTTTATGTTCAAATGTATCAGTTCAGCCCATATTGCTGTAACAGAAGTGACCGTCAATTAATGATAAGTATAAAATATAAAATGAACAGTTTTCTTCACATCAAATGTATGTTTGTTGGAAATTAAAAGTTGTAAAATATTTGTGTTATTAACATCTGTTTTGCTAATACCAACAAAACTACAGGAGCTAGCTTTGCTAAAAAATAAATAAATAAACATTACATCAAGCAATGGGACTTAACGTTTACCATTAGAGATCACTTAATTCCTGTACAACACATTAGATATATTAAACATCAGTCATGTATAATCAAAAATCAGTAATGTCAAACATTAACCATTCATTTTGTTGCTAAAACCATCAGATAAAAACATGAAATACCATTACTAACATTACCAAACCAATTAAAATTGACCGACGGACATCAACAGCAAATATCAGAAACAGTCCTGAGTGAAGTTGTCATTGAACACATTCACTTTTTCCACTTCTTTGAAAATGAATGCACCTATATCACTTTTCCTTTTGACTCATCAACCCATTCTACAAAACAGCACTTCCTAAACCAACAAGCAAATCCAGCAACCAGCTCTCGCGGAAATGAGCCTGTTCCCTAACTTTGCGTATGCATTGTGTCTGAAATTCAGTGACTGGCATTAGCGGGCAACTCTATCCAAATAAATGAGCTCAACCCCTTTCACACAAGTTCCTGAGGGCGGTTATCCACATCTAGCAGGGGGTCATCCATTCCAGCAGCGTCCGCAGAATTAGAGAGCTTTCTTTCTGTCTCGGGCTTTGGGAAGTTGCTGAGCATCAGCACGCTCCCAGTTTGGCTGCTCTGGTGCTGTATTGTTGTAGAGGGTGTTTACAGTTTTGTCACATTGAAAGTATGAGTGAAAACAGGCCTTATAATATGCAAATTTGAGTTAACCTTAGCCTGGTAATAATTATTGTACTAATCAGAGGTGTCAAGTAACAAAGTACAAATACTTCGTTACTATACTTAAGTAGAATTTTTGGTTATCTGTACTTTACTGGAGTAATTAATTTCAGATGACTTTTTACTTCTACTTACTTACATTTTCATGTAATTATCGGTACTTTCTACTCCTTACATTTTAAAAACAGCCTCGTTATTTCTACATATTTCATTTTAGTTTGTCATCATTCAAAAAACATCCTATCCAGATAAACTGGCCATCCAGAAAGAGTGAATGTGAAGTATAAACATATACCATTCTGATACCCTATTGGTAAGTGATCCATCGCACCTGCACGTCATGTGTCTCGTCACTCTCCAGTAAACTCAGTACTACACATATATGGTCCACTAATATATTTGAAATGACTATAGTGGCTGGTTAAGGGCGTTTCCCGCAACGCAGCGCTATAAGGCAGCACTTGAAGTTTCTAACTCGTGCCTGCGGATCCTAAATCCTCCAAAAGCAACAGAAAGAGATGAAGTGTAGTCCTCAAACACATTTATTCTGTCTTGTTTTTCACACACAGGTCCGTTTGTATTGTTTTTACCAGGATAACAAACAAAGGAATAAACCAAAAATATTGCTTAGCATAACAGGCTATGCTAAGAAAACTGCCCTGATCTCCTCAGGGAAAAGTAATGGAGTACAGAGTAAGTTTGCAATCAGGAAAAGCAATCGATTGCCAGAAAAATAAAGGATTTACTCTAAATACTAAAACAATGCTCCTAAATAACCTAAAAGAACATAAAACACAAAATAGTGATATAATTACTATTAAATACACATTTAGTGCAAAATTGCTCTTACATTACTAAAATGTTTTCATTTTTAAGGGGCAGATATGCAGCTGAAACAGGAAGCCAGTACATCCCAAAAAATGTCAACATCACCATTTTAATATAACATTATAGTCATTACGGCTTTTAGAAAAAATGTATTTTGGGGGTAGGAGGTGGGGTAGTGCACTATATGCCCCTGTGGCACAGCCTAAGTTGTGGCATTTGTTTTCCTTACATGACTTTTACTTTTATACTTTAAGTAGTTTTGAAACCAGAACTTTTGTACTTTTACTTCAGTAAAAAGCTTAAGTTGATACTTCAACTTCTATAAAAGTCTTTTTAAACCCTAGTATCTGTACTTCTACCTGAGTCATGACTGTCAATACTTTTGACACCTTTGGCACTAATCACATGACTTTTTATATGGAGTAAATAACTGTCACAACAAGGTTTGCTATCAGTGAACAACTACCATGTCCAAATGATATCTGATAAAAGACTAGTGCATGAAACACCTGTATGTTTATTGCCAAACTAAAATATCTGACAAACAATATCTTGAGAATGATGAAATGCTCTAGGCCATCTTCAAAGCTGTTATTAACATCTGTCTTGAGTGATTTGATCAGAAATCGACAGAGATGATAGTTGTGGAAGGTTGCAATTACCAAGTCAGCCTCTTATTACTTTGGTTACCATGGTGGAAAGGGAGTTTAGGCACTTACAGTATGTGGGTTGATATGGGTCAGAACTGGGCCATCATTTGTTTTTATCAGGGACAGTTATATGGGCTGTAATCTAAGATTAGACTATATGAATTACTAATGCAACTTATACACAAACTGGAGGGAAAACAGTTGTGCAAATCAGCTGCTTTAATCTCTGCTCAATGTTGTTGGGGATACATCAAGACATTATAAATATACCCCGAGTGGCTCAGCAGGCTAAGATGCTGACACTATGACCAGAGGATCGCGAGTTCAAATCCCGGACATGCTGTTTGACATCAACAGCTGGGGCCCAAGAGAACAAAAATTGGACATGCTCTCTCTCTCACTATCACTTTCACATTGCAATGTCCGCTGGCATCTACTGATTGGTCCATTCGGAGCTGGGAATCCTGCGCTTTCCTCAGAGCGCATGGGCTCCCCAGTGACGGTGTATCAGAGGTAGTTTGAAAAGAGGCGGTGGCTGTATCACACTCAGCTGAGGAGGCTTGTGCTTGTCTTCACCCTTCTAAAGTCAGGGACATTGCAAAGTGATGGGGAGAGTCCAAACAGAGGGGATGAGCTAATTGGCTAATTGGGAAGGGGATAAAAATGGGCAAAAAGTTAGAAATAAAATTATATATAAATATGGACATAAACACCCTTTGAACATGTCCAAGTTTGTGAGTAAGTGACAATGTGTGATGTCACAAAATTGATCAGCAAGACACAATACACACCATTTACACACATACCTGGAGCTGTCCATCACCCAAGACATATGTTAATGTAAGGTATGAATGAAGCCATGCATGCATCTGTGTACTCATGGATGCTCAAATGAGCACTTATACTGTTTAATCCATCTTTAAACAAAAGAAGTGTCTTTAACAAGAGTAGAGCAGTAAAACAAAAAAAAGGTTTGACATATTACTTTACATGTTAAGAATATAAATGATGAGTTTACCTTTTTGAATTAAATCATTGACTTTTTACAATATATTTTGGGATGCAGTACTAAATGGACAATACGATATGTGAAACTAATCTAGGTCTTTTACAGAATGTGCCAAAATGTTAAATATATTATAGTATTTTCCTTTTTCTATGCCATATAACATTCTGTTAAGATCCAAAGTAGAATTTTTTTTTCATGGAAGGATGCTGAAAAGGAAGTTGCTGCTGTCAAAATAAAAAAAACTTCATCCTAATTGTTAAGCATGGTGGAGGTGTCACGGGACCGACGTGAGCCAGAGGGTGGAGTCAAGTGCTCTCTGAAATGCGACCCCGTCTGAAGAAAAACCCAGATACTGACGCTTCTAGGTAGGATTCAGGTGCAAAGATGGGAGCAGCAACTAAAAATAAAGAAAAAACAACCCTTCAAAACTCAACAAAACAATAAATGGCACAGCCAGGGATGAATGAGTGGGGAGGTGAAAAGGCATGGGGCACACACACTTCCGCTGCACACAAAGGGAGTGAAAGGAAAAATAAGCCGTGAAAATAAACAAAACATACATAAAGGGTGTTAAAGGCAGAGGCTCTCTTTCCCTATGTGCGCTTCCACCTGAAGTTTAAACAAATTCCTATGCTCTGCAGCACCACGCCAGGGGAACCTCTACAGAGCCCAGGCGCCCCTTGAGGTTCCATGCTGGAAGTGCTACCTTGACTACGGGAGGCTTCTGTGGCCCAATGATTGCCCAAAAAGAAGGAGGAGCAGCTGTACTGCACCATGCCTGGAATTACGATTGTCATCTGCCAGGCTCTGTCTGCCTCTTCAGGCAACAAAAATTCCAAATTGTCCCATAAAACAACAGAGTAAACAACATCCCACACTTCCTCAAACTAGACTGAGAGGAGGCCAGGGACTGGGAAAAGGTAATTTAGGGGATAGAAGTCAGGGCAGAGCAGGACCCCAACCAAAACCTATTTGCAGACAAGGAAATTGAACTTGAATGGCGGAATTTGCTCTGCATTACAATGCAGTGCCAGAGCCTTTATGAAAGCCAGTAACCAGCTGAGTGTGATGAGATGATTACTGGTTCTAACCAATAAGGGGAAAGGGCTCACCCCAGCAACCAATCACAAAGCCGGAGGAGGAGAAAATCCAGTAACAATGACAAGAAAGGAGCCCAATCTAGTGACCAATTGCTGCTAGGGCAGTGCCTTGCAGGTCCAATCGCCCTTTCATGGGGATGGTCCCTTACAGAATGAAGCATCATGATGATCACGATGCTGCCTCTGGGTCTGAACATCTTACAGTCACTGATGGAACTAAAATACTGGTGAACTCAAATATTTTTACAGGACAATGTAGGGGCAGCTGTACATGACCTCAAGCTGGAGAGATAAAACGACAATCGTGATCTTAACCTTATCAAGATTCTGAAGCATGACCAGTAGAGGGCTGACCACAAAAGTTAACCCAGAAATACTGAATTTGAATACTGAACTTGCTCTTCAATGTTGCACAAATCTTATTCACGGCTACAGGAAATGTGGTGGAGGTGGTCGCTGTTAAAGGGGATCTACAGGTTATTACATTCAAGGGTGCACTGTGGATGTTTACTCAATGTACTAAATAAAGGACATGAACGGAACCACTATTTGTGTCTTATTACATTTTTTAGACTTATGTTAGATTGGGGCGGCACGGTGGCTTAGTGGTTAGCACGTTCACCTCTCAGCGCTGAGGTTTTGGGTTCGAGTCCCCATCTGAGCAGAGTTTCCATGTTCTCCCCGTGTCTGTGTGGGTTTCCTCCGGGGACTCCAGGTTCCTCCCACAGTCCAAAAACATGGAGGTCAGGTGAATTGGCTACTCTAAAATTACCCTGGTGTGTGTATGAATGTATGTATGCCCAGATATGGTTGGCACTCTGTCCTGGGTGATCCCCCTAGTGCTCGATGGGGGCACTTGTAGCTTGGAGTGACCCATGGGGCACTTGTAGCCTGGAGTGACAAAACCTTCTTGTTTGTAACTAGTGTCCACTTCTCTAACTCAGGTGAATGCCAATTACTTTCCAACCACGACTGTGAAAAGACAGCAGGCTCTCCTGTCAAACAAGTGACATAGTACAGTTCAGTATGACGAATGTAAGAATGAGGACACTGCAAAGAATCTCTGCTTCAGTCCAGACATATTACTGGGATATCAAATTCCACTCCTGATTATCAATTTTTAAAATGTTCTCAGGGCTTGTATGCTTAACCTAGCATTAGTGTTCTAACTCACAAACCAAGCTTTACATTATACTTACATTCTATTTACGCTGTAAGTTTTAATTATTTACTTATTTTAAAGTCAGTAAGAACTGACAGCGAGAATTTTTTTTTTTGTAACTTGGAGATAAATTTAGCTCAGTAAAGTGCACAGGCTAGCAGACACGGGAGACTGGTCTGAGCATCACAGCATAGAAAATACCAAAACATGCTGCTCTAATGTTGCATGTAGGCAATTGTGTAACACTACAGGCCTTTTGAACATACCATGTATATGCATCATCATGTTTGGCTTTGATTTTAGAGCTAATATAGATGTAATATAGGGGCCTCCTGTAGATCAGCGGACTGAGGTGTACTATAGTCTGAAGATCGCGAGTTCGAATCCCAGGTCATGCTGCTTGCCATCGGTAGCCGGGGCCCAAGAAAGCAAAAAAAAAAAACAGGGTTGCCAGGTCCAATAAAAATATCCAGCTCAAAGTCAGTCTAAAACCCACCCTTCAGAAGCTTAAAGTAGCCCAAAATATGTCTGTCACGCATTTGAAGCAAATGGCAAAACAACTATGAGTGTACAACTTAGTATTTTGTTTATAAGGGATTTATTATCAGTCCATCAAACCTTTTTCTTTTTCCCAGTCCTTGCAATACTGCCTCCCGTGTTTCCCCATTTACCTGGCATATTAGCTAGTGACTGTTTTCTCTTCACCTTCTATCTGTCTGTCTCTCTCTCCTTTTCAGGCTATCTTTCCTTATAGTGTTATGTTCTCTTCGTTGTTATTGTTGTATTCAAACTTCCTTAGTGTCAACTTATACACGTTTGCCTGCTGTGTTGAAGTAATTTCCTAGGCAACACCCACTTTTTTGTTGTTTTTTTGGTGGCCGCGGTCATTTTTAAAAGTAGCCCAAAAAAACGCACCCCACCACCCTTGAATTTTCACCCACGACTGGATTTTCAAACAAGCCCAATTTGGCGTGAAAACCGCAAACCTGGCAACTCTGCTTGCCGGGTAAGATGACACTCTTACCACTAAGACATTACCATGACATTACCATGAAGTAATGTCGGCTGGCTCTGGTGTCTGCCAGGTGATCCATCAGAACTGGGGATCCTGTGCTTTCCTCCGAGCACGTTGGCTGCCCTGCAGCAATGTATCTATTTGAAAAGAGGCGGAGCTTGACTTCTCATGCATCGGAGGAGGCCTGTGTTAGTCTGCACCCTCCTAGAGTCAGATATTACATGTTATAGAGAGTCAACGAACGGGTGGGTCGATTGGCTACCAAACACACTGGGGAGAAAATCGGTGTCAAAAAATAAGAATAAATAAATAATTGTAATATAAATACGAAAGGAGAGCATTAAATGTGATAATAAATAATAAAATGAACAAAGGCTTGCTTTTCTGTACAGGATCCTACGTACAAGAGAACATGCCACACCAAATGCCCATTTAAGCACCGACAAACTTTCTTCAATAATTCAAAACCAAAACTGGGATGTCCAGAAATGATGCATGCTTACTGAAACTTGCTTCATCACCTACCAAACATTTCCCAAAAATGTCTGCTACCCTGTAGGGTACCACATCATCTTTTATTCATCAGCCTTTTATAAGAGGCTGCAAATAAATCTCATAGATCTATTGATCAACCAGAATAATATACCTTTCTGTGGTGCACATCAATGTATAAAAATCGATATTTCCCTGCTATTTAAATGCAAAGCTTTATAGTGTAAAGGTTAGAGGATTCTAATGCAAAGCATCTTCTTTGTACTCAATAGGAACAGCCTGTAGATGACAGAGTCATCAATAAACAGATACAGATGTCAGATTTTAGCCACAATGGTGTCAATTACACATCCTCTTTGATACAAAGCAGCAACATCTTTATGCTCAGATCGAATACACTGTCCTACTAACCATAGTTTATGCTCTGATAAGTTAATTGGCTGAATGTTTCATCTATGTTCTGTCATAGTGTTGTTGAATTACACTGGACTGTAAAGGCAGCATGTCTAGCTGTATCTATATAAGGAACATGACTCATTGTGGTCCTTACGTGGTGCTTTCTTACTTTCTGACTAGGATCTTATCCTACAGTCTCTCCTGCAGTACTGAAATTTAATAAAATCCAAATGGCAAAATGGCAAATAAATGTCAGTTTCTAATCAATATGGAATAAAGCATTTTTACTGCGAAAAACGTGCAGCGAGTTGGTTGCGATTACAATGTATGGACTACCACAACATACTACACAGATTATGAATTTGCAGTTGAGCCTGATGTTGCATAACTGGTCTTCACCAAATGGCCAGTTGTGTTCTGCAATGTTAATTGTTTAACTGAGGTTATAAGCATTCTCTATTCCCACTATTGTAAGTCGCTTTGGATAAAAGCGTCCGCTAAGTGTAATGTAATGTAATGTAATGTAAAAGCATTTGGTGTCTCCTGGCCCCGAGTGGCTCAGCAGGTTCGAATCCCGGTCATGCTGTTTGCCATCAACAGCCGGGGCCCAAGAGAGCAGAAAATTGGCAGTGCTCTATCTGGGTGGCTAGATGGCGCTCTCACTCTCCCTATCACTCTCACATTGCAATGTCCGCTGGCTCAGGCGTGTACTGATTGGTCCATTCGAAGCTGGGAATCCTGAGCTTTCCTCCGAGCATGTTGGCTCCCCGTTCGAAAAGAGGTGGTGGCCGTATTACACGCAACGGAGGAGGCTTGTGCTGGTCTTCACCCTACTAGAGTCAGGGACAGTGCAAAGTGATGGGGAGAGCCCCCTAGTGGATGTGATGGGTTAATTAGCTATTACCACATTGGGAAGGCAAAAAAATAATAAATTGGTGTCTCCTAATGCACTGTGGATATCATTAGGGATACATTGATACAGTATCTATAAAATGTAGACACTGGAACTTTACCTGGATTAGCACCGTGCAGGATATATAGAGACATCTGAGGGCAGTAACCCAGCATCATGTAAAAGTTGGCTCTTCTAGCATTGGTCCAATATTAGCATGTCTGAAAAATTTCCTGCGAAGACCGATAATTCAGAGATCTTCATGCATTTCTTTATTATTACCCATCAGTATCCAAATTAAGCTCGTTATTGTTAAAATCTTGCACTTTATTTACATTAATCAGGCCCACTATATTTTGATGCATTATGAATTTGGACTGTGTAGAGTAATATCCCACATTTTGTGCCACTAAAACTTTAAGCATCACTGCGTGGACCCATTTTCTAATGCTAATTACTGAATAACCTACATAGCTATTTTATAGTGGTTACTGAATAATTTATCACAGTTACTGTAAAAAGGGCTTCAAGATTAACAGATGAATAATAATAAGTCTAAGTTGAACGTGTGAAAGGAATAGACAGTAACATTAATCTCCTCCTTCCCCTCACGCACCAGGAGTTTGATTATCCTTTATTCCTTCATTATTTGGATGTGGACCTGCAAGCTTACTGTAAGCCTTCCTGCAGGAACTGTTGAAAAGAGTGAACGTGCTCCAGATCCTGTCCAGAAAATACCAAGGACCAGTGATAAGAAGTGCAAAGCAAAGGTTGAAATGCTGTGATGCTCTCCCAGACACTCCAGGCAATGATCAAATGGTCTTAATGTCTGGAGTGAACAGACGTCTTCTCTGACATGAGCCTTTAGTCACAGCTTCAGAACATGCTGTGCCTTCTCCTCTGAGACAACTGGCAAAGGTCGGCGTGAAACAGAAGAGGACAGAGAGATATTTGCTACTGCAGACTTCAAACAGATTGCTAAAGTATGAGGACAGGTCTACTACATTGTGCATCCGCTTGCTGTTGTATGGAGACTGAGGTGGCATAATTTGTGTTAATCTTCCTCAAGGTTCACGTTTTGTCCACAGAGCTGGCCATAGATGAATATCACATGGACGATGAGTGTTTTTTTCATGACATTGGCATGACTGTGTGGTATTGAGTTAGGGTGACCAGACGTCCTCTTTCACCCGGACATGTCCTCTTTTTGAGACTTAAAAAAAACATCCGGGCGGAATTTCACAAACATCCAGGATTTTGTTTTACTAGAGCTTACATCGAATTTCGAGAAGCATTTCGTTCACAAACTAGTCTCGCCCTACCCCTATTCTGTTCGGTTTGTTTGAGTGAGATGTTACGCTATATTAAATGGAGATGGGCGAGCACTAGGACCCAGCAGGAATCCAAGTCTGTTTCCCTTAAGGCTGCCCACAAGCTCAACGATTGGCTCTCACGTTTCTTGCAAACGTGTGATTGGCCGTCACAGTTGTCACTCCGTCAAATAGCATCTGGACTTTCTGGAAGTTATTAACATGTTGAGCCTGTGTCACGTCAGCTAGACCTATTTAAATATCAGAGGTTTCATATTAAAATTCATTAATATTTACATTTGAGTGTGTGTCTGTGTACCAGTCTGTGATAAGCCATCTATTTACATGCCTCTAAGTTTAACTATTGTCAACATAATTCAGAATTTCTGCTTATTTTTACTCAAAAATGAAGAATAATTCTGTATAAATGAGTTTATTAATATTTAATAATATTTAATAATGTGTTCATATTACAATGACGAAACTAGACAGGACAAAACAGGAACCATGACTGGGGGGCGTGTCAGACTCTTGAGAAGTGACAGTTCATATTGAGATCACTATCTCTAGTGAAGATGAGTAATGATTTTGGTAAATCTGAGTACAATGTGAGACTTTGTGAAACTGAAATGTAAATGTCCTTTTGGGTTTTTCTCATGTTTGAGTAGAACTTTACTGGGAAATGGTTCAATGGCTGAATATATAACAGAAACAAATATCTGGTTTTCCATCAAAGGAGAACAACGAATGACCATGTCCTTGCCCAGCGACAGTCAGCTGAAGTGACTCATTTTGGTAACTAAGACTGCGGAGTGTACTCTTCTGACCCCAAGATGTCAGTATGCTTCATATACGGCGATGACAAAGCAAAAGATGTCAGCTGAACACCAGACTCTGTAGCTTCGTATCTCCAAAAATAGTATTGCAAACAGATGTTTCCCTCATGGCTTATTACCATCAAATGAATAACCCAAAAAGTACAGTAACACAGCTGCTGTAACATAATATATTCTTTCTCTTGTGTGGGGAGCAGACTGCTGTGTCTTAAAATAAGTCTCAGAAATGCCAATCAACTGAGCAAAAATATGTTACATCAACACAGCTTTTGCCAAAACTGACAGAACCCAAATCTGTATTTTTTCCTGCACAAAACACGACACGTTTGCGTCACGTAAACTCAAAAAGTGACATTTCTCAGTGTACAAAGTACAATAAAGACTTTTACTATAATGGACACAAACCAATGGAGCATTACTGTCTAGTGACTGCAATTGACGTCATCTTAAATTTCATTTAAATATGTTTGTAAGCATATTATAACACTTTCAAATTTGACATATTATACCTGTTTAATATGTAAAATGGTCTCTAAAGCTAAATGCTGTAAACAAACCAATTATTCAGCCAGTATAGATCATTCTGCTCAGTTACTACAATTAAGAAATGTCTGGTTATTCATTACATCGTCATAAAATAGGTTTTCAACATTCTCAAAATTAAAAATATTAGATATTTAGACTAGATTTAAGATGACTTCACTTGCTATAACATCAGCTCTGAAAGGTTTTAAACCCACAAATGTTCTGTCTCTTCAGTTAAATCAAATTGTAATGTGGACAGATGTATTTTATACAGTGGTAACCCTACTTATGAGTTAAATCCGTACAGGAGCCGAGCTCGTTAGCTGGTTTGCTCGTTAGCTGGATGCATTTTCCCCATAAGAATACATGTAAAACTGATTAATCCGTGTCAGCCGGCCAATATACAGTATACTTTAATATGTAAATAATGTGTTTATATGGGTTTTTAAAACATAAACGAGACGACGACGGTGCTCATGTAGGCTGGTGGCTAAGGAGGACAGGAGGACGGGCGTACGTGTATGGCATGGTTACACTTATCATATGAAAAGTAAAAGTAAAATGTATCTAACTTTCTTGTTCACTACCTTTTGCTGTCTTTGTGTCACTTTCACTAGCACTTTCACTTTCACTGGACAGCGGTCAAAGGTAATGACTGACCTCTTCTTCTACGCTAGCATCTAGGGGATGCTACGACCGCAGTGCCCCTAGCGGTTGGCATACTTGAACTAATTTACGCTACTCGTTACTTGGAATTTTATTCGTTACCTGGAACAAAAATATTCTGAGAGCTTGACTCGTTATCTGGAATACTCGTTAGTAGGGATTACCACTGTATTAGCAATCTTGAGATTTTCACTAAATGTCCCATAATCCTGCCCTCATCCATTTGTTTTTATTTTTTCTTTTCTTCCTCCTTTGTGTAGAAATTCATTCTTAGGTGAATCGTCACACAGAAACAAAGGCCCTTCCAGGCTCCACCCCTATCCAGTTTCTTTTCACCTTAGCTCCACCCCCTTTTCATCTCACTTCTACTTAGCTTTCATCTTCTCCTGGCTTGCACAGAAATACAAAAAGGTAGCAACATGTTTATTAAAACAGAAATGGTGTGTTACGTAAGCGGAAACTACAGCACGTTTTTCTTCATGTTCTTTACTAATAATTTTCAGAGTCAGAGGAAATGGTTTTAAAAATGAAGTGTAATAAATTTAAAAATGATATTAACTGAAGTATGTTTAATACTTAAAATATGTACAAAGTTACAGTTTCTACTTTTACAGTGCAGAATAGCAGGACTGAATTAGTAGAGTTTACTACCTTTGTAATATGGTGGGATTTATATAAACACCACAGCTTACCCAATTAAACAATTAAGCCCCACTTGTTCATGAAAACAAAATATTTAAAAATATAAACAGGTACTTCATAATCATAACTCATTCATTCGCTCACAGTATTTTCTCTGTCTTTCTATATATGAAGGGGTTAAATGACCCCCTGCCCACTTGGCAAATTTTGCACCAGTTGCCACTTGTTTATAAGCAATTTTTGCACACACTCGTATTTGGTTTTATATGGTTCAGGTATATGGTTCTAGTTATTTAAAACACATTTCTTTTAATGTCAAATTGCTCTAATAAAAAGTTAATTAATTCTTCAGTAAGATACTAATGTATGAATCTGTCATCTTCTATAGATCACAACTGAAGCCTTCACACAAGTGCTGTCCTGTCAATAGTCTTTATACTATTACATCACAAACTAAATAAATGCTCTACAATCTATGACAAAACTGAACCTAGAGGATATTGTAACGCTGGAGCTGACACAGAAGGAAAGGATGTAGGGGTGGGATCCACATGCTGGTCTTTATTTCAATAAAACAAAAAAAAATTTTCAAATACACTGATTGACATACATAATAGCTACAATCACAACATTCACAAATGCTTTACAATGACTCAGAGACACAGGGGAGTTTAAATAACACACATAATCACACTGGGATGAACAAACAGGTTTGTATGATAAGACAAGACAGGTGCTGAGTATCATGAGGCCATGATGACATGACTAGGGCGAGGGGACATGGAGACATAACGCAAAAGTAAACAAAGGCACATGGAGACAGGACTTGTGGGCAGGCGGTACAAAACCAAAATGTCAACAGAAAACGTGACTGAGGCAGGGCAAGGCTGAGGCGGGACTATGACAGATATTCTAACAATACTCTTGCAATGGAGTAGCCTGAACACTGAATCCATCTCAAATTTTCACTTTTAACCCATCTTTATACTGTCACTATCCCCACCACAGTACCATTACGTTTCCCTTCTGTTCCTCATATTTTTAAAATATTCCAAAGATCCAATAATGAAAAGTCATGATACAGGAAAGTGATGATGAGCATTTTGACTCCAGAGTATATAATTATACACAGCACACACATTAATGAGTTATTGTAAGCTCTACTGGGATTTCCGAAATGTATTATCTCACACCAATCACAGACTTGTCTTAAACCAACAGACAAAATGATTTAGGAACGTGATTTCATTCACACACACACACACACACACACACACACACACACACACACACACACACACACACACACACACACAGAGAGAGAGAGAGAGAGAGAGACAACCCACATGCTGTTTCATGGCCCTGCATACATTAACATGCTCCCAAGAGACCTGTGCATTAATTTCACATTAGTAGAAACACGGCTTGCAGCCTCCACCACCGCTCTGGCTTTTGATGACAACTGAATGACAAAGGCAAGAGAATGAAAGCTGCAATGAAGATTCCATTTCTTAATTTTACCATTCTCAGGATGGTAAACATTTCTTGCTCATCACAAAGGAGTCAGAAGCAGGCAGTGCCACCCCTTTTTTTTCCCTGATACCAGTACCAGCTAATAGCAACAGCACCAAGAATCTGATCCTATATGTATTATTATACAGAGTTTACAATTTAGTGTATTATGATATTTTGCAGTACTATAAGCAAAGAGATATATTGTACATTTTAAAATAAAAATTTAGCTAGATTACCCAATGCCAATGTTAGTGGTGTACCCATACACCTCTGCATGACAACATAATTTTTTTTTCTTATAGTACAATTCTGTATAAATGTAGGCTACACAAAATACTTGAATTGTATTATATTATATTATAGTATAGTATAGTATAGTATATTATACTATGTTATATTATATTATATTAAATTATATTAAGTTATATTATATATTATATTATTTTAAATTATATTATATTATAGTATAGTATATTATATTATACTATGTTATATTATATTATATTATATTAAGTTATATTATATATTATATTATTTTAAATTATATTATATTATAGTATAGTATATTATATTATATTATACTATGTTATATTATATTATATTATATTATATTAAGTTATATTATATTATGTTAAGTTATATTATATTATATTGTATTATGCTATATATATATATATATATATATATATATATATATATATATATACAAACTCACACTCTTAAAAGAGATGGTTCTTCAAGAGTTCTTTAGTAAAGAAAACCAAGAGAAGTGTTCTTCATATTGAAGAGGAAAGTGCTGTAGATGGTTCTATAGAGAAATCTTCTTCTATATAGCACCAAAAAATGTTTTTCCATTACTACAAGGTTTACATTGCAACTGCAGCAGAACCCTTTTAGATGGTCCACCATCTACCATCTACAACACTAATCTGAAGAACCGTTTCACCATGGACAGAACCCTTTTGCTTATTTGAGTGTTCATGGTTCTATATAGAATCACTTTCTATCATTTACTAAAGAACCCTTGAAGAACCATCTCCTTTAAGAGTATATATATTTAGTATATTCTAGAGGCATGTGACAATACAAAATTATATTTATTGGCCCAATATTGAAATTACAGGTGAAAAGTCCACCTGGCCACTTTGTGGCTTCCTTTAAAAGCCACTGATGGCCATAACACAGCATGAATTTATATGAATTGCATCTCTTACATTAAAACAGTCTGTATTCATGATATCAGTACTGACCACGATGATCTTTCATTGTGTTGCATTAAAATCAATTCACAGAATCAATCCTCCAATCTGTGTTCTAGCATCCTCTGCTCCTGTCTGTGCTGTCTCTAGAAACAGCTGATCTTCATCTCTCACACAAACATGCAGAGAGGTGGAGAAAAACAGAAGAAGACCGAACAGAAAAGCGCTTGCTGGCCCGCTCCCACCTCGCCAGAGCTGACCTGAGGCGTTTCCATGGAGACGGGGCGAATACCGGCATGGGGGTGATGCTGGCAGATTCAAAGAAGCGCATCTATTATTGAGAGACTGAGAGGACAAATCCTGAAACTGCTACATCATCCTACAGGCCAGATACACCACCATCAGCATCAGTAACCACACTGACGACCTTCACCTGACCAAACATCCAAATGTTCAGCCTCTGCTCCAGCCAGACAGGAACCACACACTCATGATCAGACTAAACACTACTGGAAGATGTTCCTTAAGGGTTCTTTATAAAGAAAATGGTTCTATACAGAACCATGAACACTCAAAGAACCCAGATCAGATTGATGAGGAATGTGCTGTAGATGGTTCTACATCGAACCAAAAAGGGTTCTTCTATTATTACAAGCTTGATATCGTATCTACAGCAGAACCCTTTTGCGGGCTATATAGAACCATTTTTAAAAAAGGTTCTGTACAACACTTTCCTCATCAATCTGAAGAACCCTTTCACCATGGAATGATCGTTTTATCCAGTTCTTTGAGTGTTCATGGTTCTATATAACCATTTTCTTTAACAAAGAACCCGTGAAGAACCATCTTTTTAAAGAGTGTATATATATTGTATTTAGTATGAACATGACTGAATGGCTTACTGAAGAAAGAAGTGAGGTGTTGTTTATATATCTTAAGATTATAGAAATATTATATAAAGGTGTGAACGATTAAATTACGATTATCATGTCAACGATTCGATTCGATATCATGATGCGGCACATAAATTTTCTGTATTATGTGGCAGGCTTTGCACACCGCATATGACTTGTCCAGTTTGTGCTTGCCAATCAGCTCGTACAATCCAAAATGTGTCCATATTTTGGCTTTAAAACATTTGCTGCATGTTTAATATCAACATCGCGACCTATCTCCACCATTTTTACTATTATGTATGCGATAAATTATCACGTTATAAGTGATTATGGTCTGTAACTGCATCGATGCTGAATTGCCCATGTTTGATGCATCGATTATATGATTAATTTCAACACCAATATATATAATAAATGGTCTGTTGAACTTAGCAATGCTCTGATATGGGAGCCAATGCCAAAATCCAATATTTTTGTAATGGATATCTGATGGTGATGCGGATTGAGACACACTGCAGTTTATAATACATCCATGTTGTGGTAGCACACATTTAAATGACTATATCTTATTGAAGAATGTGTTGAACTTAACACAGTGGGATTGTGGCATCTCTACCAATCGGTAGAGGTATGGTAGGCTAAAAACATCCATTAGAGATCGCTAGAAATGCTTAATTTTGTCTTGTATTCATAGCCAAACCACAAATAATAAACTCGTCAAATGATGAAAAACCATTACTGTTGTTACACCACACAGACGAGATAAAACATTAGCATGTTACTGCACCGTTTTGTGTTTGTAGTTTGTTCTGATTTTACCATAAAGTGTCATTTCCTTGTATGTTTAAAGTGGACATCTCACTGAAGTGTAGCACTTACTTGTACATGCTTAAAAGAGCAGTAAATTAAATAAAGTAAATAAATGCATCATGAAATATTGATTTACCAGTCAAAAGTCAAATCACCGGCAGTACTGATACGGTTCCTGAATCCTTGTCCAGCCCTAATACACACCTCCGGTTATTCATGCAGTGTTGTCAGGATTTACACAAAGAGGACATAATTCTGTTTCAGGAAACCCAGAAAAGTTGACACCCAGTAAGTGATATTATATGGCAGATTATTGGCATTATCTTTTCTCTCCAAAATGGTCTCCGAATAACTGAATCAAACAAGAGAAAGACAAAAAGAGAAGTAGAGAAAGGAAGTGCATGTAGCCTCCATAGCCTCAAGGTGTAACACTGACCCATGAGGTGTGACAGTTTAAGATGGTGAGAGAAAGCAAAACACTGCATCTCCCAGCCATTGTGTCTGAACACTAACGATAAAACGCAGTTTGCAATGAGCTCGCAAATACAGTCGGATGCTTCATATTAAATACAGCTATTTGATGCCAACAGCGAATAAAATCATTACCTTTGTGCCAAGTCAACGGCAGTCCAGCCTCTGTCTCGCGTTTGTCTCTCTAACCATTCCCTGTGGCTCTACAAGCCTGTGTGTGTGTGTGTGGCCTGGTGAGCACTCTGACAGGCAGTGGCTTCACACTCGCACACACACACAAGGACACATACTCACACACGCCCCTGCCTCCTCCCTCCATGAGATTAACATGCGCCTTTGTCGCCCCTACAAAGGGGGTTTAACACATTTCCTGGTGCTCATGCCGACAGCATCCGTAGAGGTTGAAGGATGAAGAGAGAGAGAAAGAGAGAGACATAGAGCTTGAACTGATGTTTATGTGAATGTAAAGAAATCAGTCTGCACATTCTATCTCTATCGCAGCGCTCCAGTCTCATCAGGCTGCACTTGCTTTTCATGCCATCAAGTGCTTGGCATTCAATCAGAACAAAGGTACTGATGAGCTGAAGATTTCAATGAACCTCCTGATGGTTTAAAAACAATGGCACCCGAGGAAAGCATCACTGCTCACCCGGTAAACACACAGGTCTTATTATGCCACACACAGCTGACGAGGCTAGACGTTTGCATCGTTTAGCTATGGGACACCCAGGACACATTTTACCACTTACCCCAGCCAGGACATACTTAGCTTCTTAAAAACAGCAGCTGCGATGCTAAGGTTGCTAACAAACACTAGCATTCAATAGTCACCACTTAAAATCTTCCAGATCTTAATTAAGTTCTCGCATAATTGATGGATGTGGGGTCCCAAACGTGCCTTGGCTCATTGACTCCTTTAATACCAAGGAAATCTGTTACTTCTGTAATGTCTGTTAAATACTTTTCAGTGTGAAGTAAAGAAGAAAACCTAACAGGTTGTGAACAATCAATCAAAGGAATAGAAATCGGTATACACTGCACATTTCCATTGTCTTTAATTGTTAACATGATTCCTAAAACATGGATTCTTAACTGGTAGAGAGAGTGTTGAATGTAATGCTCGCTGTCTCTTATAATAATGATCTTAGTGTGAAGCTGCTTTTGGGAAAGCTAGCCATGAGTTCAGTTCTGAATATACAAAGACTCAATATACAGTGGTAACCCTACTTACGAGCATCCCCACTAACGAGTATTCCAGTTAACGAGTCGAGATCTCGGAATATTTTTGTTCCAGGTAACGAATAAAATTCCAAGTAACGAGTAGCGTAAATTAGTTCAAGTATGCCAACCGCTAGGGGCGCTGTGGTCGTATCATCTCCTAGATGCTAGCGTAGAAGAAGAGGTCAGTCATTACCTTTGACTGCTGTCCAGTGAAAGTGAAAGTGCTAGTGAAAGTGACACAAAGACAGCAAAAGGTAGTGAACAAGAAAGTT
>BRDA01065762.1:0-10972 GCA_036984385.1 Crenuchus spilurus
AGCCCCCCCCCCCCCCCCCCAGCTCCAAGGTGTCCTGGTTTTCCCAAATGAAAATATGGTCACCCTAAATGTATGTGAATTCTACCCCCAAGTGTGTGTGTGTGTGTGTGTGTGTGTGTGTGTGCGTGTGTGTGTGTGTGTGTGTGTGCTGTGCTCTCTAGTGTATTTGAATGTATTCACTGCATGGATGGGCAGAATGCAGAGAGTAATTTCCTTATGAGGAATAATAAGTCTTCTTAGCATAGCATAGCTATCCTTGGAAATGTTCTTATTGTTAACTCTCAATTAAAACACACCAACAAGACCTGCAGCAGAGCACCAAAATGCATTCTTACAGAAACTGGACAAAGCTTTTTGGATCCCCTGACAAATCCCCACTCAGCATAACACATTTAGCTGGAAGTCTTGAATTGCTCCATAATTCAGAGTTTAAAACTACTGAGCATTACCATGTTGTTATAGCTAATGGAAGCTAGGCAGCATGAGCATGATAAATGATCTACTATGCTAATATTAGTTTGATTATATGACAAATAAATAACATTCTGTATATGCTAAGAGTGTGACCTTTCATATGTATAGAGAGTATTACTTGACATTAATACCAATCTAAATTGAGGTATTTTGAGAAAATTAAATGTAAATAAAATGAATGAAATTTAAAACTGAAAAAGAAAAAGACAAAATTAAGTTGTATTATTTCACATTAACACCAAAAGTTAAGTGCTAGTCATTATGCTGAATGGAGTTAAATAAATTAAATAAAAATACATGTACAAACCCACTGCACTATTTTATTAAAGGAGGAAATAGCACAAAAAGTTGTGATGGCTGTAATAATATATATAATAATAAACAACAGAATTTTTAAAGAGCATGTAAATGCAAAACTTTTGTGGAAACTGTTTTGTAGAAATCCATAGATTAACCTCCTGGAAAACTCAATTACCCATAATCCTCAGCACAAGCTATAACCAGAGCCTACTATTTACAAAAGAAACCATATCCTAACCATTTTAAAACATGTGCTAAGAGTCGGTCCCTTCGTTTTTAAATCCTAAAACTCATTATTGGAGGTGGTAATGAAAGTGTTGTTCTCTTTATACAATTCTCATTCCTATGCTTATACCTTTAGCCACCTAATATTAGCTTGGATGTAGCATTTAGCCTGTCTGTTTGTGTCCTCTTGTTGAAAGGAACCATCTTTCTCACCCCCACCAACAATCCACATTTTTGGTATCATTCTTGCCTTCCCGCTTATCTCCACCTCACCTGTCATCCTAGTCATCACCATTACCTCCTTTAACCCCCTTTAGCCTCTACAACCTCCTCAATCCACTTGATGCAGCAGTTTCTTATTCTCAGCTATTGAATAAATGCTAAACTCCCCTGAACTCCTGTACATGCATTAATCAGTCACAGTGTGGCATTTTCCAAGAACAAGACTCACCTGTAACTATAATTAACAGAAACCACAGTCAGGGATCAAAGCTTGACCAGAACAGAATGGGAGAGACGGGGCATGATTTAGAATATGGACACACCCACACCATCAACTCTGAATAATTTCTAAAGTGTAGGAGATGATTTTTGTAATTTTTCAAGGGTGGGGCAGCTGCTGAAAGTTATATTGAATAACATTTATTTGTCATTTGAATAACATTTATTTCAGTGTTCCAGTTTTCTTCACCTGAATTTTGGAGAGCTGAATTTATTGGAGTGTTCTATTGGAGAATGTATATTTGAGCATTCTATTAAAGAGCAATAAGTTCATGGAGCAATCAGTTTCAGGATCATTCTAACGTTCTCATTCTAATGTTCTTATGGAGAACTTCCATATTCCAAAGCATTCTACATTTATTGGTCTTGACATTCTGTGGCAGAACCTTTATTTATCTGAGTGTTCTCTGTGTGCTCTATTGGTGAACTTTTATTTATTTGGTTGTTCTGCTGGAGAACTTTTATTTATTGAAGAATTTTAGGGAAAAATGTTTCATGTGTTCTATTTTATTGGAGAACTATTATTAATTGTACCAAACGTGAAAGCATGTGTATTGTTACACCACTGTGTGTGTGTGTGTGTGTGTGTGTGTGTGTGTGTGTGTGAGAGAGAGAGAGAGAGAAAGAGAGAGAGAGAGAGAGAGAAACTGCCCAGCGGGTAAGGTCAGTTTGGCTGTTTGATGTGTGGGGGGCTCCATGTGGAAACCATCAGACCTCAAACCTGCTCTTCATCAGCAGACCCTCAGAGCAGGTGCTCTCCATTTCCTCCCTCACACCAGCATCTGCCACACACAGCTGCAGCTTCTTCTGCAGCTTCTTTACAGGTGACACCCTCTAATAGATCACTCATCTAAAATACACACATAAGAGTATCCTCTGTTCTCATTCACACCACACTGATGATCAGTCCTGACATTCTCCTAAAACAACATGAGACAAATGGAGACTCAATGAGATACTTCTAGTCCAAACATTAGTCAATCACACTATCAAAACTAAGAAGTCCTGAATGAGAATAAACATGAAGCTATCTGAGCAAATCTGAGTACGATGAAACTTTACAGAGATACTAAAACTCAAGAAGAACCATGATTCTCCTTGATACTCTGCATGAAACTCTGTCGTCTCTCATACGACTGCTTGAAAATCATCAACATAATGAAATATTGATAAATGAAGCAAGATATTGATTACTGATGAAAACTGTAAATAATCTTAGATTATCATGAGCAGATGTTTGGAAAGGGTTAAACCAACATATTCACATACAGAGCATCACTTTTAGCTGGTTTAATGTTATTTTTAATGTTATATTTGAGTAAAAACACTTACTGCTGTGAAAAAAAAGCTTTTTAAATCGAAAATATACCCGTATAAAAAGTTTATATATACCGCTGTCATTAAAGTTGCAACACCCATAAGACAATTGTAATGCCCAGCAGTATAATTAACATGTTATGACCTGTTATTGAGTTGACTTCACTCAAAGCAAGCAGCAACAGAGTAAGCATATAACACTGTGTCTCTCTGAATCATAGCTAAAGGAAATCTTGTGTGTCGTTAAAGTAATAAACCTCAATGACATCACCACCAGCTCATGTGCTCGTGCGGAGCGTGTGCGGGTTCATCCCAAATGGCCTCGCTATCTATCATCTGGGGACTTGTAAAGGCAGAGAAGTAATGCATTCCTGTCTCGCCATGATGAGCTACTAAAGTAGGAGGCAAGGTGACATTTAAACAGCGATGGAACCAGGCAGAACACAACGGGCCTTCATCTGAGTGGACAAACACAGGACAAACCGTCCAGTCTTACACACAACTAGACACTCAAATCATCCTTTATTAATTCAGGAGGGTTACAGATCAGGTTAGCCAGATATCTTAAGCCCAACATTGAGGATTGTCCAATTGGAATGTCCTGCTGCTCTTTACCCATTGGATATGTTCTACTTTAGGTTTTAGTTACCTGGTTAAACTGAGAAATCCTGCTACGATGAATACAATTAAAAGTAATAAACATAATAGGATTTGTTTATTTAATAATTTGTTCAGCTTTGAACTTGCCAAACAAAACTGTTACTGCTGTATTAGTGCAGGTCAGTGACTCTGTACCTTAATCAAGTAAATTAATCTTTGTTTTTGGGTTTATTCTTTAAACATTCTGAGTCACTGAGTCTGGGTGATTCTGATCAATTAACAGGTTGATCAATTTTCTCTACAATGCTGCTGTACTTTAACAGAATGTCTCTCATCCAATCAGATTGCTTGGCCGAGCCTAATTGTTGTATAATAAGGCCGAACTAAAATCTGCATTACCTTCCTCACTAATATATTTGAGTATAAGATATTATTGTGTGAAAATCCTCAGGAATGTCCATAAGATACAGTATATATACCCAGGTACCATCTGCCTCTATTCACATGGGCTGTGACCTCTTCTCAGTTTTATTTGATTTGAAGCTCAGAGGACAATTTAGGCTCAGATGTTTCAGGGTGGGGTTCAATGCCAGCAAAATGTAGCTACATTTTACTTAAATGGAAATGGTGGTGTGTTTAACACTGTTGTGTAGAGTATTGTAAATACAGCAGCTGAAAACGCCGTTCTTGTCATTCTTTTTGAAGAACATTCAGGGCATGATGCAATGGGTATGTTGATGTATTTAATGCCTGGTACAGCAACACTACAATTGTGTAAGGCTACTAGTGTCCATTGTGTGCATTGAATTTTTAATAAGGCAGGGTTTATATACACCTCACAGCTGATTGGTAGCACTTATGACACACCCATTAAACGAGAGAGAAAATGCATCTCAACCTGTTTTACATTGTTTCAACCAAATTTTGTTATACTGAATGTGCTCTAGATGTTTCAAAGCTCCAGAAAATAACACAAATCTACATGGTACCTACTCACGTAATCTACATCATCAAAGGACAGAATCTGATATGTTCATGTCTGATATGTGTGTTTTATTACAGTAAGTACACCAGAGGTTGTTTTAGTAAATACACCAGAAACATCCATCATATAGGTGCACTTTAAATATAGTTAAACTGTCTTATGACCACTCATTATTTCAGCACCACCTTGTCAGTAACATATGTGACCCCACCAGGGAAAACCAGGCCAAAGTCACCAGGCAACTTATTGAGATATCGTGTCAATATCGTGTCTCTTACATTAGCGATAAAACTTAGCTAATCAGTATTACTGCTGTAAATGAAAGATAACAGTCTCAGATATCTGCCGTAGTACATATTTTGATCAAAAACAAAACTTTAATTCACAAAAACGTTGTTTTGAAAAACACAAATTTTGGAAAAAAACAAAAAGACTTTGACCTGGTTTTCCCTGGCGGGGTCACATATGGTCCATGGTGGTCCTATTTTATTTTATTTTATGTGTTGCACTCTGTTTGCTCAGGAAAGTTATAATAGCCATTCACAGCATCAAAGCTGAGACTCTTAGTTCTAGATGAGACATTTGAGATCATATTGAGATGTCTGTGTTTATTAACATGAATGTTATTATCTGAGCACAATGTGAGACTTCACTGAGATCTGTACTAAACCTCATGAGGAGACATGAGATTTCTTATGCAAAACATCTGAACAGCCGATCTGAGATTTCTCATTTCAAAGACATCCTTGACATCTCAGTACTTTCTCCTTGACAACAGTCAGAGCACATGAGACTTTAGCTTAAGTCTGAGAAGCTGCTCAGATGTTTTCAGGCCCCGCTGTCTCGTGTACTTATTTGGCTCAAAGGTAGATAAGCTAGTGTCCATTTCATTCAGAAGTGGTAGTGCCATGAGAAGCTCGCTGAGACCTAATGAGCATATTAAGCAGTGATGTAGTGCTGACTAAGGCTACTTGATGAGATGTATTCTCTTTTGGCCAGTGCACTCCACAGGTGGGACAGCCAGAATCTCCAGTATTAATTGCTCAGTGCACTGTTGTGCAGCCCAGGGGGCTAATTTGTTTTGGTTAGTCGGTAGGGTCAACTGCTTTAAAAACACATATTACAAGACTACCGGGAGATTGGATTACATTATTTAAATAAATACAGGGCAATTTGTCAATGTCACGTTAGAGTAGCTGCACCCCCACACACAACCCCCCATCTCTACGCCCCTCTGGCCAACAGCAGGAAATGGTAATCCTGATTGCATTAACCTCTGTTAAAGCATTCTGACCTGTATTCTCTGCCTGGATACAGATAATGTTCTCTAGACCTCATTTATCAATCGGCTGTATGCACACGCACTTGATTCTTAACTCCGTCTTGGGCGTATCTTAGAGTGACGCATCACAACAGGAGATGAACAACAACAACAACAACAAGGCTGCTTTCAGCTTTGTTTTAGCTGAGAGCTGAAGTCAGTGAAGGAATTTTAAGTCAGATTTCTGCTCCAACACAATGTGGAAGGTTTAAATGACTATTTTATGGCATATTTGATTATATTGAACTTCCAATAGTAAGTTAAAGATACTTCCACTTATTTTCAGCATAAATATAAGCTTAAGATTTAAACTATGTCGTTCATAGTAATTTGGACTGAAACTCTCCATTCTAGAGAAACATAAGTCAGAAACTTGCTTGTTCACAGTGGTTTTGATAGGAACCAAACAAACTCTCTAAAAGCTACTTTAGAGAATATCATTACATGAACTGTTAATAAATACACTGCCTGATGTCTGAAACACTGTTTTGGATAGCTTTGAAATGCTTAAAATACATCCACAGTGGAGGGGTACATGCAGGACGTTGTAAAGCAAAATAGTCAACAAAGAAAACTTATTTTTCAGATTTATCCCCATCATCACCATATAAAAATGTAAGACACATGTAGGTTCACTAGTTATTGTATTGTATTCTGATCAAGGTTCTGATGTTGCCAAATATGTTGATAATTACTCAGATATAAGAGAATACATTTGACTCTCTATATGGATGAGTACTGCATATCTGACATGTAATACTAGTGAAATGTAAATGCTTTGCTTAATGCTTCCAAAACCTCATGGTGTAAAATGCCTCTTCTACCATTTTACTAAATTATTTATGACTTTGTGTTGTGAGTACATTGTATTGAAAGTACAGATTGTAAACATGTTTTGGTGTTGGTGTTTGGTTTTCTGCATAATTTGAACTTTGCAGACTCACTATTACATTTTATTATAATTGGACCAACAGAAGTGATCCAAAATTGCTTTGAACAAGTCTTTACTTTAAAAAACTTAAAAATTTGAGTTTTGTCGTCTCCTGTAAAGTTATCATTTGTTTTTGTTTTTTTTTGTTTTGTTTTGTTTTTGGACAGTGATGGTATACATGCAGATCAATAATAAAATAATCTTTGGCTGTTTGTAGTTGTGTAAAAACTACATATTCTGATGTGTACTTACTTTGGAATGTGCTGAGATTGAAAAACTGAAACTGAAAAATGTGTTTCATCTCTTCTTTAATGTCCTGTGGCTTGAATTCTCAGTCCAGATACTTTCTTTGGCAGTGTTAAGCTGATCTACAAGACTGCAGCTGTTTATGAGAACAAAATCAACTCAAAGAAACAGTGAAAATGTACTGTAGGCTCGGTAGAAACTGCATTTATCCAGAAGACGGTTATAGTCTGACATGTGCAGTGATAAGAGCTGGTTGTCTCTTATAAAAATAGACAACTTGATTAAAACAAATTTTAAGTAATGCAAAATAAGTAATTAGTGTTGTATTCTCATCTTAGATTCACAGAAACAGATATTAGACTTCGGTATATAAAATTTTTAAACTTGCCTTAATTATAGTTTCATGCAGGAGCTTCATAACGGAACTGTATTCAAGCCATAAAATCTCCTCACCTGACTTTAATTTGATTTCTTGTATTATATTTGCTGTCTTTCTCTACATTCTCAAAGTTTGCCTTCATCTTACCCAACTTGACTACCAGCTACCACTGATATAGTTCAAACATTGATTTTTTTCCCCAGTATGTGCTCTTAAAGTTTTGACTGGTAATGCAGTTACACTTTACTTATCCAGAGGAAAGAAACACCAAAAGGTACTCTCCTTAAAATCTCAAAACTTCCTCCTACACTCTAAAGGAAGGTTTTACTTTGAACAATTTTGGGGTCCTTCATTGAAAAAGTTAGTTCTGGGGGTTCTTCATTATGTCACACAGGGTAGAACACCTCCAGGAGCCTTTATATTCACTTGTTTTTTGAAGAACCTTTTTGCAAATGTTTTAAGAGCCTTTTCAGGAAAGACTGAGTTTTTCTTGGAATCTTAAATAAAGAGCAAGTGCCTTAACATTGTTGAAAGAAAAAAGTTCTTAAAATGTATAAGAAGGTTCCTGGAAGCACTTGTAAGGGTTCTGCTAGTGTTACTGAATTGTCTCAGTCTCAGAACTACTGCTAAGATGTTTCTCCAAGAACTAAAAAGACCTCTATATTAAAAACATGCCTCCTCTTGAGTGCAGGTTTCAAAAGTCTCACTTTGTGCTCAGCTCGGATTTGCTCAGATAATAACACGCATGTTTATTAAAAACAGGAATCTCAATATGAACTCAACCATGTCTCAACCAGGACTATCAGTTTTGTCAGTTCTAATGCAGTAAATGGCTATTATAATGTTTATCTGGACCAGAAGTATCTCATGTCTCCATTTGTCTCATGCTGTTTCTAATAAGAATCAGGTTTCCTGATACATCAAAAAGAAACATATGAAAAGTAACATTTTCCTATTGGAAAGACATTTCAGTTAGAGGGGAACATATTACTGTTACTGGCACAGCAAATATATGTCTATTTACTTCTATGACAGATTGCAATTTTTCTCTTCTGCTTGGTGTTTTGTCTTAATGTGGCCACATATTAAGTGCTATACTTGCATTTGTGGTGAAACCTGTGATGGTTTCCTCTTTCCTCTTCTTATTTTACACATTTCCTACACTGCTGTTGAAGTGTGTTTGAACATATGTGTTGTGTTTTCTCAACCTCTTGCACTTGAACAAATCCTCTTTATGGAGCCCAGTTCAGTTGATCTTTGACCTGGATGTTGCTCCTGTATGTTCCTGTCTGGATAAGGTTCCGGTTTGAACACGGCAGCTTGTCCTTAAAAGTAGGGACGTCTTTAGTTTGCTTTTTTCCCACAGGGTCCCCTTGAGTCTGGACTGAAGCAAGCCTTTGGAAAAAAGTAGAGGAAGGATGTCTGAGGAAGGATTTGATGTGGACTCTCCGACTCAGGGATATTCAATCTGCACTGCTGGGGTGCCGCCACCCCTCTCTCAAATTGTTTTGCTTTGCCAGATGAAAGGGTAACCAGAGAAGTTGGCAAGCACCCTCCTTTACTCACCTCCTGTGCTTGTACCCAAATTTGGCACAAAGATATGTTGTTATTGGGGTTTCTTTTTAAATTTTGACCTCTCTGTTTCCCTCAATTGGCTTAGTTTTCATTTTGCAATTCCCCTATTGGGACTAATCAATCCACATTGGTCCCAGAATGAACCCCTGCTGCACCCCGCTACCCAGCTTTGGTATTATTTCACATTTGTATAAGAAAGTCACTAAATTCCCAATTTATGACCAAGAAACAGTCCTAGCATGTGCTTTTGTAATTTCCCTCTGGGATCAATAAAGTATTTCTGATTCTGATTTAGCTTAAGGCGTCTCAAGTTATTTACTCATTACAGTTACTGTATAACTTAACCCAACAGACCAGAACATAACAGCAAATACAGATCAGTGAAAACATAATTATTGATGTTTCTTTTGTATGAACAAGGCATTGATGCAAGCTTTGTTTTTACACTGTTCACCCCCATTTTTTTAAAGCATGAAAATATTTGTGACAATTAGCTTCTCCGATAAGCACCTTGCACCTGAAGGCTACAGAAAGCAATAAAGTGCAGGTAAAAGCAAGTGGCATGTTGGTTTTGTTTTAAGTTCACCAGCACAAATTCCCTGCTGTGATCTAAATACCTCTGCTGGGCTCTGATTTATCAGTTTCAATTAGTCTTATTCCTTACTCTAATGGACTTTGTCCACAACTTTTCCAAAATAATTTCAGATCTCATTCTACAAAAGTCAGTCTTGTGTTCTTATTGAGAAATCATTAGCAGACCATCTCAGATGACAAGAAATTATTTGATTATTCTGCTAAGTTATAACACATTTTGTGTTGTTTCCATCTGAAACAATGAAACAATTGAAGATATATTGCCCCTAGGCTTCCTGCAGTGTATTGCATCATGTTGGACTAACCTTCTGCATCATACAAATATTTTAGGGCAGTGGCAGAATATGGCACTTTGTAGATATACAACGATAAGATCCAACACCTCTATTATGTATCCCTATTGGGTCAGTATATACCATATGTCCAAATGTTTGAGGATACTCTTTTAATGAATACATTCAGCTACTTTATGCTGCACCCATTACTGACACAGATGTAGAAATACACACACAGCTTGTCTAGTCTGTGTAGAGAAGTTTTGCCAATAAAATAGGACTATTTAGAGTAGCTAAACATGAATTTATTGGCACCATGTCTAATTCCAGGTGTGGGTTAGAGGTCCAGCATTGACTTGTGAAGCCATGCATCTGTGTTATCTGGAACTGTGGTGCTCCATTCAATACTTTTGGGATGAGTTAGGGATGAAGTTCTCGAGGAGTTCTCATGTCACGTAATCGCGGACATCGCTTCATGATGGTAGGCTGCACACAAAAGGCACTTCTCTCCAGTGCCCTCTGTCTCTCATTGCTTGTAGCAGGCTAGCACCTGATAATGCAGTCCATGTCTTGATGTTATCCATCCAGGTTATTCTTGGTCTTCCATGTCTTTGGACTTCCTCCACAAGTCCAGTCATAACACTTCCTTCAATGCTCTCATGTGCTGCCTCATCACGTGACCAAAGTAACGTAACTTGCGGGATTTAACGTGCATCAGTAACTCCTTTTGAGTTCTAGCCATCTCATAGTCTTGGTCAGTGGTCATCATCTTCATCCATGAGATCTTCAGCAACTTCCTGAAACACTTGTTCTCAAAAGCCTGAATATGTCTTTCTTCCTCTTTCTTCAGTGTCCAGGCTTCACATCCATATGTAGCTACTGGCCAAACCAAGGCTTTCATCAGTCTTAGTTTGGTGTTGGTGCTAATTGACTTGCTTTTCTACGTCTTTGTCAATTTGACCATCACCAACATGCCCATGGCTATTTTTGACTTCACTTTACTGGCAAAGTCTGTAGCCTTTGTTACACTAAATCCCAAATTTATGAAAATTTATGCTCCAGAAGTCTTCCTTCCACTGTGATCTTCAGTATATCTTCACTGTTCGTCATCACGTTTGTTTTAGCTGCATTGATCTGCATGTTATATTCCTTTGCAGCCTTCTTAGTGCGACTCACCAGCTCTTGTAGTGTTCTTTTGATGTGGCCAATAAGACAATGTCATTGGCATATTTGAGAGAGTTAATAGTGT
>BRDA01065770.1:0-13796 GCA_036984385.1 Crenuchus spilurus
ATTGACATTTGCCATCTCCACATCATTGCATTCAGTTTTTATTCACAATTTGTTTAGTGTCCCAACTTTTTTGGAATCCGGTTTGTAGATACAAAATAAAAAATTTTTAAAAATCTATACAAACAAATGGACAGTTACATATTCTTATAACAGTGGATAAAAAAAGGAAAAGAGAATGGAAGGAGAAGGGGGGAGGATTTAGGAAGGGGGACTGTCATCTGCAGGGAACTGTGGAAGAGATTTAAAAAAGTCTAGAAACGGAGTCCAACACCTGTAAAAGTTATTAACAGAACCCCTTAAACTAAATTAAATTTTCTCAAGGAGCAAAAAAAAAAAAAAAAGCTACGTCCCTCAGCCACTTTGCTTGTGCTTTTTGACTTGATTGTGTATTATTTTGTTAGTTTCTGAGTTTACGTCCATTCTGTGTATTTTCTATATAACACCTGCTGTAGGGTTTGGTTACCATTTTCTTTGTCACTGTGTTTATCCCGTGTTGTTTAGTTAGGGAGGTAGGTTAGTCTCATGTCTTTTCTTTACTTTTGTTTGAAGAGGTAAGTTAGTTTTGGTGTATTTAAGTTAGTGTGGGTTGTTTGTGCAAACTTCAGGTTTGGTCCAAGCCAAAATAACAAACAGTGTTGTGTTGTTTTCCCCAAAATACACAATTGTCACAATATAATCATTTTTACATACAATTTCTGTCTCAAACCTTTTATTTGCATCCATCATATCATTTTATAGTTATTACGATGACTTGTACCCCTAGATCGGGTCGTAACACTCCTCTATACTGCTACTGCCCACCTACAGGCAGAAGCTGAATGGGAACCACTCACAACCAGGGAGGTCCACTGCTGGTCAGACCAATCAGACTCTGTTTTCCAGGACCGTTTTGATTATGTTATCTGGGGGATGTTCCGTCAAGCAGCAGACAGTGATACACAAATACACAAACTCTATCACAGATTCATTAGAAAATGTATTGAGGATGTCGCTTACCACAGTCAGAAGCCATGGCTGAACTGTGAAGTCCAAGCAGCTCTGAACGTATGCAAATCAGGCAATGTGGAAGAATGTAAAATCACCAGCTATGCTCTCCACAAGATCACAAAATCAACCAAGCTTGAGTACAAAGCTAAGCTAGAATCACAGTTCAAAACCACCAACACCAGAAGCCTGTGGCAGGGTTAAACACAATAACAGACTATAAGAAGGAAACTCCATCTGGGAATAAAATCAGCACTTACCTCAAAGATGAGCTAAATACTTTCTATGCTCTTTTTGAGGTTGATCATGCTATGCCCCCATTAAGTGCACCCACTACTGCTGAGTCAACCCCGCCCTCCTTCCATTTTCATGGCTAACATGCGCAGAGTGTTCCAGTGTGTGAACACTTGCACGGCAGCTGGACTGGATACCATCCCCATTGCATGCTCAAAATGTGCACACATCAGCTAGCAGGTGTGTTCACAGACACCTTCAACCCCCCCCTCTCTATATAGTATCTGCATGTTTGAAACTGGCCACAGTTGCCCCAGACCCAAAGTTTGCCAAAGTAACCACCTTAAATGACTGGCACCCAGTTGCTCTGACCTCCATCAAGCAAGTGCTTTAAGAAGCTAGTCAGAAACTTTATCTGCATGTCACTACCTGCCAGCCTGAATTCTCTACAGTTTGTATATAAACAGAACAGATCCACTGATGATGCAATAGCCCTGACCCTACACATTGCCCTCTTTCACCTGGAAAGAGAGGACACATATGTAAGACTGCTTTTTTTGGATGATAGCTCTGCCTTCTACACCATCATCCCCTCAAGGCTTGACATTAAGCTTTGAGATCAGCTCTCTGTGTAGCTGGATCTTGAACTTCATAACAGGCTAATGCCAGGTGGTCAAACTGGGCAACATCACCTCATTCACAGTGACCAGTAATACCAATGTTCCTCAGGGCTGTATGCTCAGTCCTCTCTTGTACTCACTATACACTCATGACTGCACAGCCAGACACAGCTCCAGCTTTTTGACACACTGGTGCTTCCTCAATGTCAACAAGACCAAGGAGCTGATAGTGTACTTCAGGAAGTGAGAGAATGTGCACATCCCCAATCAATGGAGCCACAGTGGAGAAGGTTAGTAGAGGATTCTAAAAGACTTCACCAACCAAAGCTACTGTCTGTTCTCTCCGGTGCCGAGTGTTCATGTTTTTCTGTCACCTTCACACTTGTGTAAGGTGGTGTGACACTAAAGTTGATTTGATTTGATATTTATCAGCAAATTAGCCATGGATTTACTTGGTATTGGATCAGGAAGAAAATGAGTGGCATCACCCATCACTAGTTATACTTATAATATTCTGTATTTCTTTCATTAATTGATTTAATTATGTGCCACATTGAATTTGACCAATCAGGCCACCCCCTCACTTATTAGAAATATGTTTCATGGTCCATGAGCCAAAATTAAATGAAGGACTTCACTTGTTTTCCATTATTAGCTGGTGTGTTATTGTTAGCTCATTTAATTCAGGACAATGAAGCTGATAGAAAAACTAACAAACATGCTCTGATTTTTGGTGACTCAAGGTTGAGATGTTTTGTGTGCAGTGAACTTTTCCTGTCAAAGTAACCCAAACTAGAAAATAAGTGTGAATGGTCCACAGTAAACAAGGTGGATGTGAAATTGGTATGAATTAGTGTGACTTGACCTCAGATATTACTGTCGATATCAGATCTTCTGATAATTTCTATTGATCTTCTGCTTGAGGTCATTATTTCTACCAAGTGAACAGTCTTTTCCACAAGAGTTTGAATTAAACAGATCAGCTTCAGGCTTAAACCTGTAAATTGAAGTGATATACGGCTGTTTCATGGTTTTCTTCACCATGCTGGAGTCCAGGGGGTTTCCTTGCCTTTCCCAGCACAACTCCAGAGAAAAAGAGATTGTTAATAATGCACAGCTTTGTAGGGAAACATTTTTCCACAGGAGGACCTACAACACACCTTTCTCTCCTCAGCTTGAAAAGAAACGATGGACACCTGAGAAAGAAAAGTGTTCTTTCTTTGTCTCCCACAGGCAAGGCAGATGAGAAGAAAACCAGCAATAAACAGAAAGCAATGGCTCTGTTGTAAAACCTAAAGCCTTTGAAAAGTATATAGAGAGAAGGTTTAGAAGTGAAACAGATGCTAAAATAGAAACGGCACCAGAGAAGCTGTCAAACGTTTTCTTTTTTTTATTTTTACAGCCGAGTACTTTGAAATGGAGAAATAAATGCATTAATAAACAGGCTGATTGATTTGGTCTGGTTGTTCTCTTTGCAGGGACCCGACTGCCGGAGCTTTGAACAGACTGGAAGAGAACAGGGCACATAAAGGTCCTGCAGACATTTGGGCATTTTCATGTAAATTATGCAGAGCGTCCGCTGGGCGTTAGGGCTCAGAGATCATCTCATGTATGGCTCTTAAACTGAGAAACCATATTCAGGGTTTCTCTGAGATGTAGGTTCTCTGTGATGTACTCAGTCTGTTCTACTGTAAAAGCTTCTGATACAGACTTGGACACTTTATTAGAAACCCAAACCATGTAGCTCATGTAGAGACTGCAGCCAGTAACAATAACAACACTAAGAATAATAATAGTACATTTACATCATTTGTCAGATGATGTCCAAACAGATGATGTCCATTTGTCCAAACTCCTCTTCAGTTCAGACACTGTTAGAATTAAACCATCACTAATACCTAGAAAGAAGGAAAGATACATAATTATACACAATATAAGAGCTTTACAATACATTACAATAAGAGTTTAAACTAGTGCTGCTTAAGTGCTCCACACAGAGATGCTCTTCAGTCTGCGTGTGAAGACTGTGAGGGACTCTGCTGTTAGAACAACCAGTGGGAGTTTGTTCACTACCTGGTGCCAGGACAGAGAAGAGTCTTGATGCCAAACTTACACGTGTCTTGAAGGATGGTGGGTCAAACCGAGTCGTACTAGAAGCTCTAATGGTTTGAGGTGCGACTCAAGACTTGAGCATTACCATTAGGTAGAGAGGGGCTGGTCCATTACTTGCTTTGTAGGTGAGCATCAGGGTTTTGAATCTGATGTGGGCAGCTACAGGAAACCAGTGAAGTGAACACAGCAGAGGAGTGACATGAAAGAACTTCGGTTAATTGAAGACCAGCTGCATTTAGGATAAACTGCAGGGGTCTGATGGCAGACCAGCCAGGAGTGAGTTGCAGTAGTCAAGTCTTGAGATGATGAGAGACTGGATAAGCACCTGGGCTTCATCCTGGGTTAGAAAGGGTCAGATCCATCGAATGTTGATTAGGATGAACCTGCATGACTGCATCAAGTTTGAGATGTAAGTAGAAAACAATAACTGGTCATCTAGAATGACACCAAGATTTCTTGCTTCTTGAGATGGTATGCAGATGGAGTTCTCAAACAGGACAGGACATTCAAGATGCAGACCAGTGGTTCCAGGAATGAATAGAAGCTCAGTTTTGCAAGGGTTGAGCTTCAGTTGGTGGGATCTTATCCGTGTAGATATGTCTGCCAAACATGTTGAAATGCAGCTGGATACCTGAATCAGAAGGAGGGAAGGAAAGCATAAGTTGAGTGTCATCAGCATAACATAGAATATGAGAATCCATGAGGAGAAATTACTTCACTAAGAGAATGAGTGTAAGGTACGAAAAGAAGAGGACCCAGTACTGAGCCTTGTAGGACACCAGTGGAGAGCCTGCATGGAGTGCATGTTGACCCACTCCATGTTACCTGTTAGGACTGTCCCTCTAAATATGATCTGAACCGCTTTCATGCCGAGTCAGTGATCCCAAAGTTAGAGAGCATAGACAGGAGAATCTCATGGTTGACCATGTCAAAGGCTGCAGAAAGGTCAAGAAGGATGAGAACCAACAACAGTCTGGCAGATCTAGCTGTCTTGAGTTGTCCAGTCACAGCTATCAGGGCCGTTTCAGTGGAGTGTGCAGGCAATAGTAAGATCTTCCGGGTCTGGACAATACACAGATAGGTGTTGAAAGACATGTTAGAAGTGAAATTTGCAGTAAATAAGATATACCTGGAAGACAGAAGAGTAGACAATACTTAGCCAAGATTGCTGGGTCCTTTTGGTCTTTCCAGCAAAAGGATGAATCTTGATAAGCAGCAAGCACAGACAATATGTCCCCTATTGTAGTAGTAATAACAATAATAATAATAATAATAATAATAATAATAATAATAATAATCTGCTCTGTATGATTTAGTCCACATGAGTGAACAGTAGAAGCTCCTCCTGTTTACAGCTCTGCTAATGTTGTTTAGCTTATTTCAGAAGACAAGCTAGAAAACAAGATCTGAGTCCTCACTGTTCTAGCATGATATTATCCCGTCCTGTGCTTCCCTGTAGCACAAAACACCAAATCTTTACTTCCACTGGGGAGGAACCCTCAGGGGTACGTCCTCAGTACCTTATTAGATTCAGTTTCAGACTTTTTTCACATTTTGTTTTGTTTTAAGGTACACTAACTCCTCTGTCCTGGTTCCAGACTTTTACTTTTAATTATTTTATGATATGAAATGTTCTTCATGGATAAGCTGATGTGCATTTAAGATAACAAACTGGAACATGTTAAATTACATCCAGTAAGTTTATAACTAATTTCCTTTAAGTGTCTTTTACATACACCACATTTATTTAGACGTAAGTGATTGAAAGATAGATATACAAATAAGCCATAACATTAAAACCACCTCTCCACTCATTAATGTTAGCTCCATTGAGCATACAGGTGCACTTTGTACAGACTGTAGTCCATCTGTTTCTCTCTGTTCAGACAATCCAAAGAGCCTTCTCAATATGATCCATAAAGAACAACGAGCGGCTAAATTAAACAGACTGGTTTTAAAAAGAGAAATATCACTGCTGACTTAAGCCTTGCTTTACTTTTCACAGCAGAATTCTAAATCTCACTAAACCTTGACTCTGAAGACACGGAGCACAGAGTATTGTCTGTTTCCTGGCTGAATAAGAAAAGTATTTTGTGTGTGTTGAAGGTAAAACTTATTGAAATGAGAACGCAGAAGTGTAAAGAAAAGTGTGAGGAGACGGATAGTTATTAAAATCCTCACAAAGATTCAATTAGATTTGATTATTTTAGTGTAATTATGGATTATTTTTAACTAATAATAGTCACAGTTATAATCAGTGCTAATTAAAATATCAAAGTAATTCACATGCATTTAAATATGTCTCATAGTTTATTCAAATAAACAGATTTAATGTTACCGGCTTATTATTTCATATACTGTGATACTGTAGGTGATGCTTGTGATTATTTAAATCTAATTTTATTAAAATAATCTATGGCACATCATTACACAACTTGTTTCTGTTGGAAGAGTCTAATGGCTGAAGACAAATTACAGACATCTGTAATCAGGTTGTGTCTGTGTGAAAGTGAGTAGCTGGTACTGGATGTCAGTCTTTTTACTGGGAGTGAGAGCAGATGATCCGGCCAAAATACACTACATGAGTCTCACAGCCAATAAGTGAGTCTCCTGAAATCAGCATTGATGTGACCCAAACCTGCACTGTAAAAAAAAAACCCCGTAAAATGTACAGTAAAAAACTGGCACCTGTGGTTGCCAGAATTTTACCGTCAAATATACGGTCAGACCGTATGATAAATTACGGTATGCATGTTCGACAACCGTGAATTTTACGTTCAAGAACAATTTTTTTCACAAATTACTACTGTAAAAAACACAGATATACGTTGTAAAAAATTTATATACTATAAATAATTATTTTAAATAACATACTTATTAATGCATTACTTGTACAATTAAACACTATCATGGCATGACAAACAAAATAGGTTTTCATATAGTATTTTATTTTAATTGCATGGTAAAAGGGCGGCATGGTGGCTTAGTACGTTCGCCTCTCAGCCCTGAGGTCTTGGGTTTGAGTCCACATCTGAGCGGAATTTCCATGTTCTCCCCGTGTCTGCGTGGGTTTCCTCCAGGGTCTCCGGTTTCCTCCCACAGTCCAAAAACATGGAGGTCAGGTGAATTGGTTACTCTATTTAAAAAAAATAAAAAATAGTGTAATGCCCTACCCTGCACCCAGTGAGGGTCATATATTTTACAGTGAAATTCTGTCAATGAAGTTAGTTTTTACTGTAAATACAGTGTATTTTTTACAACATATATCTGTTTTTTACAGTAGTAATTTGTGGAAAAAATGGTTCTTGAACGTAAAATTCACGGTTGTCTAACATGCATACCGTAATTTATCATACGGTCTGACCGTATATTTGACGGTAAAATTCTGGCAACCACAGGTGCCAGTTTTTTACCGTAAATTTTACGGGTTTTTTTTTTTTTTTTTACAGTGTGGACCTTGTCTAGTGGCCCACCTCACATGATCTGATGGGCCAGAATTGGGCCAGATATGTGTCTCCACTGAACCACCACTCAAAGACCAGTTTAAAATCCAGACCCAGTTTAAAATTTGGTCCACGTCAACTATTACACGCCTTGCTACTGGAGTGATTTCTGTTGGTCAACCACTCCTGACGAGGTCATAATGGTCCTGAGTTTCCTCCATTTGTACACAATCTGTCTGACTGTGGAGTGGTGGAGTCCAAACTCTTTATAGATGCTTTTGTAACTTTTTCAGGTTTTAGATAATAACATCAGTGATTGCCCTGAAAGCAGAATTAATGTGGCGAAAACTTGGACCTTCAGCACTAACTAGGGGCCCACCTCACATTGATTATTGGGCCAGACATGCTTCTCCACTGAACCACCACTGAAACACTAGTTTAAACACAAGACCCAGTTTAAAATTTTGACAACATACACAACAGTTAGCAATCAGTTTAGTAACCATAAGTCTGACTTAAGATTCTGGTTACAGATGCTGGGTAAAGTGGTTGGGTACAGAAGCTGGGTTAAGAGGCCTGGTGAAGAGGCTGGGTAAAGAAGCTGGCTTAAGAGGTTGGGTAAAGAGTCTTGGCAATGATGCTGGCTATAGAGGCTGACTTAAGTAGCTGGGTGAAGAGGCCTGTTGAAGAGGCATAGTGAAGAGGCTGGTTAATGAAGCATGATAAGAGGCTGAGTAAAGAGACTGTGTAAAGAGGCTGGATAAAGAGGCCTGGTGAAGAAGCTGGGTAAAGAGTTTGAGTAAAGAGTTTGGTTGAAGAGGCCTGGTGAAGAGGCCGGGTGAAGAGGCCGGGTGAAGAGGCCGGGTGAAGAGGCCGGGTGAAGAGGCCGGGTGAAGAGGCTGGATAAAGAGGCTGGATAAAGAGGCTTGGTGAAGAGGCTGGGTGAAGAGGCTGGGTGAAGAGGCTGGGTGAAGAGTTTGGGTGAAGAGTTTGGGTAAAGAGACCTGGTGAAGAGTTTGGGTGAAGAGTTTGGGTAAAGAGGCCGGGTAAAGAGGCCGGGTAAAGAGGCCTGGTGAAGAGGCCTGGTGAAGAGGCCGGGTAAAGAGGCCGGGTAAAGAGGCCGGGTAAAGAGGCCTGGTGAAGAGGCTGTGTAAAGAGGCCTGGTGAAAAGGCTGGGTGAAGAGGCAAGATATAGAGGTTGGGTAAAGAGGCCTGGTGAAGAGGCTGCGTAAAGATGCTGGGTAAAGAGTCTGCATAAAAGGCTGCGTAAAGACGCTGCATAAAGAGGCCTGGTGAAGAGGCTGCATAAAGATGCTGGGTAAAGAGTCCTGGTGAAGAGGATGCGTTAGAGGCTAGGTAATGAAGGTGTGTGATGAAACTGGGTGTAACATCCTGCCTGTGTTTGGTCTTGTATTGCGTGCCTGTCCCTTTAAGTTCTGTCCTGTCTAGCCCCGCCCTGATTGTTTAACCTGTTCCCTATTAAGTATTGTGTATATATACCCTTCTGTTTCTGTCTTTGGTTGCTAGTTGTTAGTCGTTGTATGGTCAGTGTTTTCAGTTTGTGCATTCACTTTGAACACTTTATTAAAACATCAGTTATTCATTCCGTCCTGCATTTGTGTCCTCATTCTGGAACCCTGAACACTGGATCTGAAACTGGGTAAAGAGGTGACACAGTGTCCGAGTTTAATCAGGGTTCATTTGTGCAGTTAAGAGTAAGTGTACCATGGCTAAAGAGAGTGGCTAATTCCTGCTGTACTCCCTCTTACCCAACTGTAATAGAGACACTCCTAACCCAATAGTACCCCTGACCCCCTCAAGAAAAAGATCAACTTTGTTTTCTTTAATTGTTTTTATATAAAAGCTGCAGTTTTTGGGGGAACTGCCCTTTCCTTGTGGAGAGCAGACATCCAGTCCCACAACATCAAAACATTCATATTTTCTATTATTCTGGGGACGTTTTGTGCTCACACAGATAAATACTCTCACACAAGTTTCATTAGAAGCCCGTCCAGCCTGCAGCAGCAATGGGCCCAGCAGAACAGCTTTATTGTTTGGTAACAAAAGCTAGGCAAAGGACAAACCCAGCCAGCATTCAGACTGAAAAGGATGGTAGGGGTGGGGGCTGGGGCTTTACTGAGGTGAAAGAGAGAACATGAGGACTGCAAGACTGACTGGTACAACTAGCCAAACCTGGCTGCACAATTACTCATTTAAATATAGTCACATTGAATATGAATGTTTACTAAATGAAATATTTAGTCAAATGAATATGCACCTGTAAGCATGTATACATGACTAAACTAAGAACAAACAACGTAAGTATGTACTGAAAACAAGAGAAAACTCGGCCTTTTTAAAAAAGAATAGGTAAGATAAATAAGCTTAGATACACTCTAAACTAAACCTCCAGTGGGTCAAGCACTTGCTTCTCACATTCATTTACGTTTACATTTACAACATTTAGCAGACGTTCTTATCCAGAGTGAAGTACAGCAGTGTTTTGTCTTCATTAAGAGAATGATCTCAGCTAGTACAGACAGATTAGAGTCCAGACTACTCTTCAGTTCACACACTGTTAGAACAACCATTACTAATTGAACACAGCAGAGGAGTAACGTGAGAGAACTTGGGTTGATTGAAGACCAGTTGAGCAGCTGAATTTTGGATCAACTGCAGGGGTCTGGTGGCTCTTAGAGGATGACCAGTCAGTTGACAGTTGCCGTAGTCAAGTCTCGAGATGACGAGAGACTGGACAAGCACCTGGGTAGCATCCTGGGTCAGAAAGGGTCGGATGTTGAAGAGGAGGAACCTACATTCAGAGCTTCATTATGTTCTTCAATTGTAAACTCCACCCAAAAGGGAGGAGTCATATGGAGGATGAAACTCATTCATTTCTGACTATTCTGAGCTGCTAATTAAAGACTCTGCTTCTAATAAACCATGTGTAACATCTTCACTGTTGTTTTTTACTGATGTTTGAGTCCCAAACAAATAGTACTGAGCACTCAGTGTCAGTCCTGCTGGCGGTGCCCTCTTGTGGTACATATCAATTCTAGCTCATGTTAGTCTGTGAGATTTCAGGCAGGAAACTTTACTTTCACTTTCAAAAAACATCCAGGAGCGCTGTTGAAACCACACAGTGCGCATCAGATAGGGTCATTTATGAATGCTCACCTCTGCCTCTGGGTTGGGTTGCCATATACCTCCACACATTTCCTACACCTGAAATCAGCAGAGTAATAGAAAAAATGACTAATTATCATTGTTCTAAGATTCACATAAGTATTCTCTAAAAATTAGGGAATGCTGTAGAAGTGGTTAGTAGATCACAGCAGACACCACCCTCTGTTGGCCAAAACGAGCAGAATGCCATCTGTCTTTATTTTGTATTCACAGTTTAAAAAATACTTTAAGACACAGTTCCAGCTGGGGAAAGGCCACCAAAAATGGGAACTGTCCCCATAATCAGGGACATCTGATCACCCTACACATTTCCAAACATTAGCCTGAAGCAATATTTCAAAATGTGCTTTTTTAATTTTGGGAAATAATATTAAGATGACAAGAATATCAGCAACCACAAGCCCCCAAACAACCCAAGCATAGTGCGAAGTGCCCTTTAGCAAGGCACTGGAGTACCAACTGCTTGTTGGGCACCGTGGCTGATGTGGCTGCCTGCTGCTCCAGACATGTGTTTGCTCACTGCCCTCTAGTGTGCGAGTGTGTTTGCAGCACAGATGGAGTAACGGTGGAGGTCAAAATCCTGTGTGTAGCTGTGTGGTGAAACGGTTCTTCCTTCCTTCCTCTTGTTGTATTTCTTCCCACATTCATCCCAGTTTTCACAGATTCTCCATTTTACAGTCCATCATCATCTCCTACCTCCTTTTCTGAGGGTCAGTTATTTGTTAATTTAATTTCTCCATTTAATATAACTTTTACTACATTTTCTTTGTGCCCTTTGGTCATTTGTTCAGCTTCAGATCATCTCAAATCTGTCTTGCCATCATTTTGCCCATTCATACTCCCTCCTAGATCTTCCCTCCCGCTCACTTGTCTCAGCCTCTCACTCCTGGAAAGCTGTGGATAATTACATCAGAGCTTGGCAAAAGGAAAGCCCTCCCTCACATGGGGTGCTGCTTCCCTGTGTGGCAGAAATATTGTGGGAATGCCACCTTGACTGCCAGGGATCCAGGTCTAATGAGTCAATTACCACCTGAATTAGCACAAGTAATTAGTGGTGTGGCTAAGCAAGCTGGTGCCCAGACGACAAGCCTGCCTGTACTTTCCGTTCTGAGATGAAGAGCTGGCACAGCCCAGATTCAGAGGGTGAGCAAAACAAAAATGGGAGAGTGAGCTGACAAACAGACCACAGGGACGTTAAGGGACTTTCTGATGCTGCTGTAGCCTGTAGGTTGATCACAGCAACAGTCTGACATAGTTTTAAAAACTTCACTGTTTAGTGATTGAATTACTTTGTACAATTTTATTTTATCTACAACAACTGAACTGTCAATTATTTAGAGCAATTTTCCAAGATGGCACTCCCTCCTCAGCACTACTAAGTAATGTCAGCTGACTCAGGCATCTGCCAGACGAGCCATCAGAACTGGGGATCTTGCATTTTCCTCGGAGCGGCATTCCAGCAGTATGTCCAATGTATCGGCAGCAATTGGAAAACAGGCGGAGCTTGATTTCACATGCATTGGATGCGGCCTGTATTAGTCTGCACCATCCTAGAGTCAGAGATAAGTCATACGGTGAGTCAACAAACGGGCGGGCTGCCAAACACATTGGGGAGAAAATCGGGTAAAAAGTACTGACTGTCAGTAACTTGTGAGACACAGTTAATCTGAGCTTAAAGGTGGTGACACTGTTCTACCTCACACTTCTACCACAGAAGACTGGATCTGCAGAGTGGGAGGGGTTTATCAGAGTCTCTAAACAGACAGAAAACTGAATTTTATTAAAAGTGCAAACTATATCAACACTGCATCTGGGGTCATATGTCTTCTCTTTCCGGCTTCCTTTAGCAACATAATAAATGGGATTTCCAGATTGTCTAAAAGGTTCAGGATTTCTGGGTGACTTATTTGGCTGTCCAGGCAGCATACATGCTTGTCTGTCCTGTCCTACATTCCTGCTCCCAGTGTCCTCTTTAGGGTCAACTGAGTCCAACAACACTGTACAGACTTCTGAAATATGTTTATCTTCTAATCCAGGGGTGGAGAACTCCCCTCAGTCCTGTTTGACTGTTCTCAAAGGGAAACTTAAGATGTTTAGGAGACTCCCTGTAGGGCTGTGAGTACCTGATGGTGCTGCCTTGAGGAGTTGGGTGTGCAGACCAAACTGTAATGGAGAAAAGATCTTCAGACATAAAGTCAACCAGCTCTGTTATATCACAGCACTGCTGCTCCTGCCATTTCATTTCCCATCTTTAGAATCTCTCACATTTCCCCCTCTCTTCATTTCTCATCCTTCTGCTTTGGAGAAGAGCTGCTGAGTCTGCAGGCCAGGACATTATTATTATTATATGAGGTGAAAGAACAGCTCATTTTACAAAATCATCTGCAGGTCTGAGAGTGGGCTTCAAACACGCAGCCCACCATGTTCAGATCTACAGCAGATTAGGCTCATAGTTTGTCAATAGAAGGAGGCTGTTTTGTGGTTTTTGGGCACTAGAGGGCACATTTTCCTCCAGAGGGATAAGCTGCCCTGTAGGCATCATTAATTTCAAATGGTTGTGAGAAGATGGAAACTGTCTTTGTGATTGAACAAGCATCTGATGACAGAAACATCTGTCTGCTTGAGAAGAACTGTATCTGCTATGCTGATATAAGCATTAATACATGCATTTCATTAACACCAATCAGCCATAACATTTAAACCAATTTGTTATACAGCCATAGTCCACCATGTCAAGGCTTCTGAAGGTGTCCAGTGACATCTGATACTAAGATGTAGAAGCAGAACCAGATAGCAGACTATTTTGGGCAAAAAAATGGCCCAATTAGGGCATTTACTGGTCAGGTATGGCCAGGACGAGTGTATTTAGACCAAAAATTTCTCAGTTAGAGCAGTCATTTTGAATGATTGTCATGGCTTCTGGGCCATGTGCCCCAAATGCAACATGTGATGTGAAATGTTTGCATGTTATAGTAAGTAAGTAAGTAAATTTTATTTATAGAGCACATTTACAGACCAAAGTGCTTTACAATGTCAAGATAACACCATACCTACATAATACATAAAACTTATATGAAAAAACACAATAATAAAATAAAATCCTCCATAGGTAGTTGCAAACTGTTTATCAACTGTTGAAAGCTAGCTTATAGAAATATGTTTTTAGTTTTGATTTAAAAACAGTCACAGATTGGGTGTGTCTGATGTCATGTGGCAG
>BRDA01065771.1:0-13981 GCA_036984385.1 Crenuchus spilurus
CAGAGTAAATACAAAGAAAGTTAAATACATAAATGACTTAATAAATAGGCAGACAGCTCAACCCCCCCAATATTGGACCCAAAGTTACGCCCTTGAGTTGAATACCCCTGCACATCCTGGGTATGTTTAAAGAGAATAGTAATGGAGCAGTCCATAGGGTGCCCTCCATTATTATGACTGACTTTTTTGTATGGGCTATAAAATATACATATCAGGTCATTTCCCAGTCAGACTGGCCTGGTATGTATTTTGTAATCAGATTCTCCAGCAGCTCTTCTCTGATGCTGCCAGCACGTGCCCTGCTGAGGTCATGCTGGGAGGGATTATGGGTAAAATGGTAATAGGTGGATCTATAAGTCAGCTGAGCAGTGGTAATAGCTTCTCCCCCATTGGAAGCCCCTCCGGCAGCCTCTTGGGTAACCATCCTCACCGTGACTCAGATTAGAGGTGAAATGGCCCCTCTGGGTTTTAAAACTCATCTAACCCACCTGCTACATTCTCTCGCATCCACATCCCACTGAAAAAGTCAGGGAGTCTACTCCACTTCCCTCAGAGGAACTCTTGTCAGGATTTGTAGCATTTGCATAATTCATTCTTTCTTTCCCAAAATACACAGTATACTGAGTTCACAATGAATTATAAATGCTTGTGGCGTTCCTAATGTTTTTGGTTTAGATCAGACTGAAAAGGAATGGAGCACCGTCACTGAGCCATGTGAGTTTTAAAGTTCACATGACCAGGAATCTCAAATCTGAATCTTTGACTTAATGTGATCTGATCTTTTCAGGGCTGTGTGAACATTTTTCAGATCGGATTTGAGTCACATTCATATGTGGTGCTAGATTGGAAACGTATCCAATTCACAAGAAGGTGACCCGTCAGATTGAATTTCATGTGTCTTTTTGCTTATTCACATACGCATAGTGCTGAGCCTTCTCGACCTGATCATGTACAGTCCACCAGCTGTGTACTGTCCTCCTGAGCAAAACACCATCACACATCAGCTGCTAATAACATATCTGTTTTAGCAGATTTAATACAATCAGTTGTCTCACAAAAACAGGGTTGCCAGATCCCCAAAACTGTCCTACCCATTGTCACACTACACAAACTGAAACTAGCCCAAATCGAATACATCTAATCAGACATTTGAAGAAGCTTTAAAAAGTAAATATTCTTCTAATCTTACTTTGTCATTCATTTTCTATTCTATTCAGACATTTTACCAGCAACTGCATTTTGCAGACCTGGCAGCCCTGTACAAATCTGACTGTTTATGTTGTTTGTGATGAAGGTAAAGTGCATAAACGTATCAATGTGTGCATGCGTGCCATTTCAGAGACATTTATGAATGTGAACCGTCAAGATAAACAAACTCAAGCTGAGCCAAAAATCAGAATTGAGTGAGACTTGTAATATGAACACAGCCTTATGTGTACAAGAGCAACAGACAATAGTGAACTTTTAGAATAAAGGCCTTTCATTTGGTGGTATTTAATTGCTGCTGTTTGAGTAGAATCTTTTAATGATATGCACTGTAGAGGGCGAAATATGCAGATTTTTTCCAATCCTTCTCTGGTGAACATTGTTTTTAAAGGTTTCAATCATTTTCTCGCTTTGTCAAAGTCTCAGCCCTTTGTTGATACAGGTTTATACCAAATCATGATTATAGTCACCTGTTGACCTCACTTGTTTGAAATGACATCATCGTTTAGACCTCTGTACATGCCCTTTATTGTCCCCTTATCTATCTCTTTTTGGAATGTGTTTCGGGCCTGAAATGCAGGTATGGATGTATGAAACAAATGAAATGAAGTTGACCAGACAAAATTCCATACTGTCCCAACTTTAAAAAGTGCAAGGCTTTTATTATACACAGGATTGTGAGTTTGCTGACGTCATACCCTCAAGAAAAGGCTAAAATACTGCTGCATCAGTGGCAGCACTTTTGCAGATGTCGATAGATTGTTAGTGTCAGTATAATATACTCTAATATTGTGTTTTATTATAGATTGTGTTTGATCTGTATCAGCTGAAAAGCTGCAAGTTCTCTTGGCAAGTTTCCTTTGTCATTTGTTCCCCATAACACTTTCTCATTCAGAGATGGTTGCAGCATGTACTGCCACATTTGAAGTCTTTGATTCTGACTTGACCGCACTTGAAACCTTTCATTATGCAGTCATGTCAAATAGGAGCTTATTTCCTTTGACGGAATGATATATAACATAGTGATCGTCAGTTTCTGTCCACAGTGGTACTTGGAACAACTTGGATTCAGGAGTGTAATAGTGTAACTCCATCAGGACCAGATAAGAATGTAGACCCCTTACAAACAAGTAATCCTGATTATATTAATAACTAAATAATCCACCATTTATTTCAACTCACACTTTGAGAAAGCACTTGACTGAACACTAAATAAACTATGCATAGATCAGAATTCACTTCACGGTTGCTGAATAAAGATGGTCACATTGTATTGCTGATATAAATATACATGAGCATGCATAACAGACTGTTAGAGAGTGCAGTAGGAAAATGCACAATGTGTATTATGCAAATTGTCAACCCTTCACTGCAGATTTGTTGTGAATTAAAATGTTAAGTTTAGTTTTAGTTTTAACTGAGTAATCGAGATTAATCAAGAAATCAAAACAAACTTAAAAATTAAATATAAGCATCAACCCCATTTATCAGATTAGCCCCAAACCTCATCATTTTTATTTACTCATTAGTTTCAGATTCTCCTATGTTATGTGAAGCACCTTTACAAGAATGCGTTGCTATGGAGGCTGTGGAGTCCATAGGAGTTGTCTGTATTATATTGATCTGCCTGCTGTTCTCTTATCCCGCTCATTAGGGCTGCCATGTTAAGTGAATGGAGCATTGAGTCTTGCATGTGCTGGCAGAGGTAAGCAGCCTCGCTCTTATTGACCTCCAGATATCCACTGTTCTTAGATTAATCCTGCTGGTGATCGGAGCCTTGAATGGAGATATGTACTGTAATTTGGGTCTATTTCGGATTCATATCGACTTAATTAGTCTCTTATTAATCATTAATTTTGAAATATTAATTCTTGCATTAGGATACCATGTGTTATTTAACTCTGTTGGGAATATGTTGGTCCTCGGTGTGTTTTCTGATGCATTTTGTTATCATTTAAACTCAGACTTATTACATTCTAATTTTTATTCATAATTACGACTGAGGAATGGAAGTCTGTACCCAGCTATTTAAAGCCTGAAGAGGGTTGTGACATCTAACTAAATTGAGATTTTGACCCCACACAATTATCTCTGTGTATATCATATGTATTAATTCTTTCATACAAATTAACAGATGTGTGGACTCGAGTCACATGACTTGGACTCGAGTCCGACTCGGGTCACCAAACTGATGACTTGTGACTTGACTTGACAACATCACTACACAGTAAATCTGCCAGTGTTAAATCAACACTATTAGAGTTAAATTAACACTGAGAGTGTTACATTTTGACACCCTCAGTGTTAATTTAACTCTAATAGTGTTGATTTAACACTGGCATATTTACTGTGTAAAGACTTGCGACTTGACTTAGACTCTGCCTTTACTGACTTGGACTTGGAATTAGAATTGGATTTGAGATTTGAGACTTGATAAGACTTGAAACCCCCATTTGAACATAAATAAATAAATAAAACTGAATCACATAACTGGATCATTTTGCATTAAATGGTGCTGTAACGCTTGTCACGACCCGAACCGTTCACTCTGCCAGATTTGTACCGTGCATGCGCATAAGCACATCATTGAAGGATAATTTTTACGAATTGCATTGAATCAGAGTCGTTTTTGGTGAAGGATGAAAACTTTTGCACTTTATCGTTTTATTGAATTTATGTTTAATTGTTTGTTAAAAATGTCATTTACGTTTTCCACACTTTGCAGGATTACTTACTAAAGGGTGAACATACGTAGACGATGGTGAGCAGATATGCGTTAGCAACAGCAGGGTTGCCAGGTCCCCAAAAATCTCCATCCTGATGTCTGACATAAAGCGCCCTCCCTATACAACCTGACACCAGCCTAAAATCTAGAGCGTCCAATCACAGATATTATTGTTGCATTATTATTATTATTATTAGTTGTAGTAGTAGTAGTAGTAGTAAATATAATGTATGAAGAACATACCTCCCATGATTTTTTTTTTGCATTTAAAACATCCCCCTTTCTCTACTACCTTTTAACTCCTTATGGTTTTAATGCCACAGTTATACGCTCAAAATGTCTGTGTTACTATAAGTGTTTTTTTTACAAGGAGTTAAAAGGCAGTGAACAACTGAATGTGAAGAGCATTGGGGTACATTTACTAGTATTAGATGACTGGTTGGAATGGGATCTGAACATATAGATTTAGAGTAGAGAAAAGGGAACACTAAATAATATTTAATAAATAGGTTAAATAAATGTGTTAAATATTGAAATGACGTTATGTCTGGTGACTTGACTAAGACTTGAAGTTTAAGACTTGGGACTTGACTCGAGACTCGCTTGTATTGACTTGGGACTTGACTCGAGACTTGATTGTCAAGACTTGGGACTTACTTGTTACTTGCAACTTAGTGACTTGTTCCCATGTCTGCAAATGAAAGGTAGAAATCATGACCCTGTTTTGTTTTCTGTTCTATATGTGAGCTGCTGTAAGGACTCCTATATAGAGGCCTTCCTGCCACATGCAGACTGTGGCCAAGGCTCAAAAACAATGTTTACATCTGTCAGCTAAACTTGGCCTTCATGATCTGTTGATGTTTCAGCCCAAAGCTCTCTAAATATTTGTGTAAGTATTACCTCCATTTTAAAGCATTTTAGAAAACTGAGTCTGGAGAAGGCTCTTGGGAATATTTTGAGCGCATCCTTCATTTCTCTCTACCTGTGGGTGAGAGGTAGATGGGAGGGATCTTCTTATGTGGTCCACTGGTGTGAGTTTTCAGACCACTAGTGTGAACCTGTGGTGGTATTGAGGTGTTTTATGGTTATTTGGCTCACACAGAGTGTACATATAGGCCTGAATAAGATGCTTCTTTGAGATATAATTATCAAGATGTAGTGAGTTTGCATATGAAGAGCATTCACTACATTTAAGAAGTCTTAATTATGAATGTCAGAAATAGCCTTGTATATTGAACTAATGGCTACAATTGACTAATTATCAGTTTATTATACCTTACCAGAGCAGCAGAACAAAGCTGCCCAAGGACTCAAATACGTTATCCCAATATTAGACACCATAGACATGCTGTCATTCATAGCATTACTTTGTCCTGAAGATCTTCCTCATTGAGACATAATGTCTTTGTATGCTGTATGTAAACAATATTGATGCAGGATGCAATGCAGGGACACAGTGGCTCTTATTCAGCACAGTCAAATCTGATTGTAAAATGCAGATTTCAGCACACGCAGGTGAAATATTAACCTCAGTACTGGTATCAGTGTATGTAAATTTGAGCACAATATCAGTACCATCTCACAAGCCATCGAAAAGAATAAAAATAGAAAATAAATATCAGTCATTTGGGCACATGAGGATCTAGTACACATGTAGATATATTCTTATATTCACACTGAGATAAACATATCAACAGCTGCGTCTCTATGTGGCAACTGCTCCACAGGCGACCGCTAATCGCTCGAATGGGTGATGTAAACTGCCCAACACATCACAGGCACCCAGCTACCCACTATTCAGGACCATTTATCACAAACACTGCCTGAGTGAGAAACATTATCAAGGATGTTTCTCATCCAAACCATGGACTTTTCACCCTTCTTCCATCTGGTGGATGTTACAGGAGCCTCCATGCACGTACTAGCAGACTCAGGAAAAGCTTTTTTGTAAACTAATGCTGCTCAGAACAAGGATATGTAGATGATGCTCTCTTTGGCTGGTGCTGGATTTCAGATGGAGAAACTGATTCAACAGCTGCACTCAAATCAAATTATTATGCATTGATTACACTTGGAGAATGAAAAAGAAATGTCCTTCATTTATCTTTATTCATCTATCCATCCATTATCCCACCCGCTTAATCCTTATCAGGGTCGTGGTTTATCTTTATTCATATTCTATTAAATTTTGTCACTGAGTTTATGAACTGAATTGTGAGCAGAGGGTATTGTTACTAGGAGTGAATGAAAATGTTGGAGAAAATATCTCATTGCCATTTTTCAGTTTAATATTGCGACTGTGATTTAAATTGTAGTTATTTTATAAATTTAAACTTTAGGTTTGTTTTTTGCCAAGAAGCCCAGAACGGCTTGTTCTGTCTTGAGACTTGATCCCATGTAGGGTGTAAATTACCTTGTTGGGTTGTGATGTGATTACACATGGAGCTTTGTTTGCCCTGAATTGTTCCATTTTATCAAGAAAAAATTCATAAGCTCTGTCTTTCATTAAATTTTCCCACTAAAAACGTACAATATTTTTAATAATGTAGGCTGCAATAAAAAAACTGCAGCTCTGGTGATTTGAAAATTGCACTCTCTTAAATTGTGATTTCAGTATAATAACGATTAATCTTTCAGACCTAATTGTTGCACCCCTCTTGATTAGGTAACATTATGTTAGAGGACCAGACTGAATGGAGTTACCTTCTAAAATGCCTCTCAGGGATTTCCACTTAAAACTCTCTGTGGGTAGAGTGAGTAAATTAGCCTACAAACCATGCTGAAGTAAATGTATTAAGTCTCTTCAGGTACTGAGTTCCCTGTCAAATTAAATACACCCAGTAAAGCCACTGAAGTTGTCACATTCTTCTTTTTTTGGGAACATTTTGCTCTAAAATATGTTTCATCTCTAGAATGAGAGCCACAGAAAAGCAGTCCAGGCACTGAGCCAAAAGAATGCAATGAAACGTTCACCTTGCCTCAAATAAAGACTGTGGTATGAATAAAATATGCAAATATAACACATTTGTATAAAAACCTAAAATATAAAATGTACCATAACTTTTGCCCAGGTCACATTTCAACTTTTCTGAAAAGATGTGTGTTAAATCTAACAACTAAACAGTAATTGTGCATTAAAATTTGCAGAATACTTGATGATTAATTGCATAGTCATTTTGAAAATACAATGTACAGTCCATCCATCTATTCCATCCATTATCACACCTGCTTAATCCTTATCAGGGTCGCGGTTAGTCCCCTACCCCCTAACTGGGCACAGGGCAGGGCATTACACTATTCAACTAAGCGCCAATCCATCGCTGGGTGCACTTACACGCACATACACCCAGACGGACAATTTAGAGTACCCAATCCACCTCACCTCTATGTTTTTGGACTGTGGGAGGAAACCGGAGACGCAGAGGGAAACCCATGTAGACACAGGGCGAACATAGAAACTCCGCTCAGATGGGGACTCGAACCCAAGACCTCAGCGCTGAGAGGTGAACGTGCTAACCACTAAGCCACCGTGCCGCCCCACAATGTACAGTGTGAAGTACAATTCCAACAAAGTGCTGCTAAAGAAATAAAGTCCTAAAAATAGTCTCATGCAAAAGTCCATGCACCCCTGCGTAGGTTTAAGTGAAAATAACTTGACCCGTCTTCTACAGAGAGCAGACTTCTGTGCAGTATAATGCACTTTTACTTTTTTTACTCACTTTAATATTTTAGAAGTGTAAAATGTCTCCTGTGGAAAAGTTCTGGCATATAAAATTTCTTGCATGTGTTAAAAATCACAAAATAAATTGAAATGTGCAGAAACCTTTTTACGTAAGTGAATCTAGAGCTGAATGTGTTTCTTATTTTCCCTTAAAAAGTCATTCAAATGTGTCATGTCACCAGGAGTGTCTAAACTTTTGCATAAGACTGTACGTGTCTATGTAGTAAAAGCTCTCGGTCTCCACCGTCTCGATTCACAGTCTGAGAATGTTCCTTGCCTGTACCTCACAGTCACTAAAGGAAGGCCAATCAGCTCAAGCACATGCCTGGGTTAGTGAATCATTCCAATCAGTCCGGCTTGAGCCTTTATAAAGAGAGCTTCTCTTTATCTGTCTTTGAGTGTGGAGACCAAGTGTATTATTAGAGACTGAATCAAGACCCAGCTTGATAAAAGTAATTGCACTACTTTCCTCCAGATAAGCAATCCCTGGAAATGGCAGAGTGATATTAAGAGCACTGCTAGGCCTGTGTGATTTTCTGCAGTGAGAGATGTGTGTGTGTGTGTGTGTGTGTGTGTGTGTGTGTGTGTGTGTGTGTGTGTGTGTGTGTGTGTGTGTGTGTGTGTGTGTGTGTGTGTGTGTACTGAAAGGGGTGGGGGGGCAGAGCCCAACAGGTGAGCCACATCTTCAGACGTTCCTGATGAAGGGGAACTGCCTCTTGAGATTCCACTTCAAAGGCCACCAGAAGATTTTATTAAAGGCTAATGTGCAAGCATGGGCCAGGAGACTTCACCAGAAAGGAAGTGATTTTTCTGTTTACTTTCATGCTCAAATCCTCAATGGATGTGAACATTTTAAGCGTGCTTATATTTAGAATGGACATGTGCTTTTTTGCAACAGTGTTGCTGAGGTGTTGCTCCAGTGCCTTGTTAATAAATGAGAGTCTTTTCTTTATCTGCTCTGGCACAGAAACAAACACACAACGATGGTGCGTGTCAATGTCGGGGATATATTAGATGCTAGGACATCCGTTGATTTTCATAGTCACTGTGTTGGATGCAGAGAAATGGGAAGGTTGAGTGACTTTAACAAGTGCCAGATTTTTATGTTCAGATGACTGGCCATCGCTGAAACAGATCTCAGTCGGATTGAGCATCTGTGGAATGTTCTGGTACAGCAAGTTTGATGCACTGTGGCCTCACTTCACAACTTACAGCAATTAAAGGATTTGCTACTGAAGTCTTGAAGTCTTGATGCCAGGTACCACCTTCAGAGTCCATTCCTTCTAAGCATATTGGCATACTGATATTAATGATTGTTAATGTGCTGGCATATGAACAGAAATAGAAGAGCTTATCAATCATTTCTCTTTCTGAAGATCCTCATTTGTTATGAAGTTCCTGATGCTTGGAAGGACCACCATGCCTGAAGCTTTGCTCCCGGACATACAGTTGCTAGAAAAAGTATGTGAGGATTTCTGCATAAATTGGTCATTTTTAAATGAACATTTATAACACACAGGGCCCCGAGTAGCTCAGCAGGCTAAGATGCCGACACTATGACTAATCAGGTTTGCGAGTTTGATTCCCAGTCGTGCCGTTTGCCATTAAGAACCGGAGCCCAAGAGCAAAAATTGTTCGTGCTCTCTCTGGGTGGGTAAATGGTGCTCTTTTTCCATATCACTCTCACATTGCAATATCCACTGGCTCAAGCATCTACGGATTGGTCCATTCGGAGCGGGGAGTCCTGCTCTTTCCTCTGAGCGCGTTGGCTCCTCAGTGACAGTGTATCAGCGGTAGTTCAAAAAGAGGCGGTGGCTGCATCACACGCAACGGAGGCAGCTTTTGCTTGTCTTCACCGTCCTAGAGTCAGGGACATTGCAAAAGTGATGGGGAGAGTTCTACTGGAGGAGATGGGCTAATTGGCTACTACTACATTGGGAAATGGATAAAAATAGGCAAAAACTTTTAAAAAAAATTATATATATAAAAAAACCACGAAAACATTCACAGTACAGGCTGGAAAAACTGTGTGAACCTGTAGGCCAATGACTTCTCCAAGAGCTAATTGGAGCCAGGAGTCAGCCAACTTGTAGCCAGTCAATGTGATGAGATTGGATGTGTTGGTTACAGCTGCCCCGCCCCATAAAAATAACTACCAGTTTTCACTTTGCTGTTCTCAAGAAGCATTGCCTGATGTGAACCATGCCTCGCCCAAAAGAGCTCTCAGAAGACCTACATCCAAGAATTGTTGACTTGTGCATGAAGCTGGAAAGGGTTACAAAAGTATCTCTAAAAGCATTGTTCATGTGTCCACGGTAAGACAGACTGTCTACAAATGGAGAAAGTTCAGCACTGTTGCTACTCTCCCTAGGCGTGGTCAAGATGAGTGCAAGAGCACAGCGCAGAATGCTCAATGAGATGAAGAAGAATCCTACAGTGTCAGCTAAAGATGTACAGAAACCTCTGGCACATGTGAACACTGTTGTTGACGAAGCTACAATAAGTAAAACATTAAACAGGAATGGAATTCATGGAAGGACACCCTGGAGAAATCCTAAAAAAAAAAACATTGCTGCACCTATGAAGTTTACGAAGTAGCATGTGTATGTTCCACAGCACTACTGGCAAAACATTCTGTGGACTGATGTAACCAAAATTGAGTTGATCAGAAAGAACACACAATGCCATGTGTGGAGAAAAAAATGCCACAGCACACCAACATCAAATCCTCATCCCAACTGAAATATGGTGGAGGGGCATGAAGGACTGGGACTGCTTTGCTGTCTCTGGGCCTGGATGGATTGAGGTCATCAACTGAAAAAAGAATTCCTAAGTTTATCAAGACATTTTGCAGGAACATTTAAGACAAGAACATTTAATTTGTTCACCAACTGAAGCTCAACAGGGCAAAACATTGAAATAAATCGACAACAGAATGGCTTCAAAAGAAGAAAATATATCTTCTGTAGTGGCCCAGTCAGAGTCTTGACCTCAACCCAGTTGAGATGCTGTGGCATGACCTCAAGAGAGCGATTCACACCAGACATCCCAAGAATACTGCTGAACTGATTTTGTGAAGAGATAGAATAAAACATATGACTTTTTTAAAATGAAAAATATGTTTTTATTAAATTAAGAACACTAACTTTTTCACAATATTCAATTTTTTTTGGAGATACAGTAATGTTGCACTTTGCACATATTTTACATCATATATAGATTTTTAAATAGCTGCTATATTCTATATTTTTATGTTGTTGCACTCATTAAAAGTAATTCATTGTACTTCCTGAATAAGAGGTTCCAGTTCTGATTCTATAAACTGAATTATGGGACTAATTAAGACTAGTCTTAGATTATACTGCTATATGTATATAATATATACTGCGTATATTATACTGCTACTATATATAGATTATACTATATTTTTTCATTGAAAATAAAATCAAGTACAAAACTATGCTTAATCCCTTTTTGGGAAAATGTTCCCATAACATCCCATAATAACACTTCAGAATAATCAGATCTGGGATCAACTTACACTTTTTATGCAACACTAAATTAGTTGAGCAGATGAAACCTGATCTTGGATCTTTCTTCTCACTCGGAGATGCTTAACAAAATGAATCAGTCCTGGCATTGACACCTGTCCACTCAGGAATTAAAGAGTAGCCTCCATCTTACCTGTAGAGTGTTGGCATTGCCTGAGCATACTGTCTCCCAGAGGGTAATAGGAAGCCGTAGGTGTAGATCAGGTGAAGATTTTGTACGTGTGAATGCAGAAGTGGCAGATGGAATCATGTGCTACTACTTTGCCAGTCTCTGACCTCACAGGTTAATCTCACAGGAGCACTGTGCACTCGTTTGATCTGATCACACAAGGTAAAACAGGCAGGAGGTGTACTATCTCCTGCCTATACATCCATCACTCCATCTCGCATCCCCTCATCTCCTCTTGATCCATCTCTTTTGTATTCCATCTCACCCACCACCCAGTAACACTGTTCTGGATGTAGGGTCGTTGTCACTGAGAGCAGTGGGCTGATGCTGTAATCTGAAATTTGTAATATTCCAATACCACTATGAAACTTAGGGGTGTAATAATACATTGTGGTGCAAAAATGTGAGGCTCTGCATTGTGAATATGTTTAATGTCATAAGCATTATTTATTATGCCATTGAATGCACTTGCATTAGTGTGCAGATGCCACTCTCAAATGCCACACTCTTTATCCTCCTTAGTAGTCTTATCGCTTCTTCCATTCTGCGGTAGAATTTTTTAAAATTAATAAATATTTTAAAAATAAGTAAATAAATATTAAATTAAAATGTATAAATTATAAAAGTTTGCATTGTTTATGCTTCAGAAATAAAAAAGGAATGTTTTGTTTAAATTATAGCTAAGCTACAGTGTATTTTGATGCACCAATGTAAAGTTTGGTTTCTAGTACAGTGGAACTTTTGATGATCGTTTTGCGCGATTTTCGCAAAAGCAAAGCATCCAGCAATGCGTTCGTTGTTCATTCTGGTTTTTGTTTTTCCACACCGGCACACTGTAAAACGGAGCGTAAACCTGTAAGAGTGATGTTAAATGTTCATTTATCCATTTCATTAATCTTTTGTATTTATTTCTCATTGTAAAACTATAGTTATTCTATACAAAGTGTATTTTTGTTAACCTTTTGGAGCGTCTGGAACAGATTAATTGGACTTACATTATTTATTATGGGAAATATTGCTTCAGTTATCGTCCGTGTCAGTTATCATGAGGCACTTTTGAAGCTTTTTGTTTAAAACATGAAGAAAGGTAAAAAAGAAAACATGCATGTTAGGAAAAAAATCTTACACAAAAATGGTGTTGAAAATTTTTAAATTGAATAAAATGAACATAAAAATGTAGAAATTGATACTAACTCTATCTGCATTAACGAGCAATATAACTTACGGTCATCTCTATTAACTTCACTGGAGAGGAAAAAAAAAACATAAATCAGTGTAAAAAGATTTTGTAAGTCATTCTGGGATATTTCTCTTGGTTTATTGATTGATATTTTCAAATAATATAAAGTCTAGCTGGTACAGGAAGCATTGAAGACTGATGGACAAGGGGGTGATTGGTCACTTTCTGTGTGAAAAGCCTTTGCTTTAGTTCTATATCCTGATACAGTCATGGCCGAAAGTATTGGCACACCTGAATTTTTTCTCCCAGAAAATTATTCCAATTACACATGTTTTGTTATACACATGTTTATTTCCTTTGTGTGTATTTGTAACAACACAAAAACAGAGGAAAAAAAGGCAAATTTGACACAATTTCACACAAAACTCCAAAAATGGGCCGGACAAAATTATTGGCACCCTCAACTTAATATTTGGTTGCACACCCTTTGGAAAAAATAACTGAAATCAATCGCTTCCTATAACCATCAACAAGCTTCTTACATCTCTCAACTGGAATTTTGGACCACTCTTCGTTTACAAACTGCTCCAAGTCTCTCATATTTGAAGGGTGCCTTCTCCCAACAGCAATTTTAAGATCTGGGATTTAGATCCGGACTCATTGCTGGCCACTGTAGAACTCTCCAGCGCTTTGTTTCCATCCATTTCTGGGTGCTTTTTGAAGTATGTTTGGAACATACATTGTCCTGCTGGAAGACCCATGACCTAGGACGGAAACTCAGCTTTCTGACACTGGGCCCTACATTGCGACCCAAAATCCTTTGGTAATCTTCAGATTTCATGATGACTTACACACAGTCAAGGTACCCAGTTCCAGAGGCAGCAAAACAACCCCAAAACATCTTTGAACCTCCACCATATTTGACTGTAGGTACTGTGTTCTTTTCTTTGTAGGCCTCATTCCGTTTTTGGTAAACAGTAGAATGATGTGAATGATGGTCTCATCTGTTCACAAGATGTTTTCCCAGAAGGATTTTGGCTTACTTACATACATTTTGGCAAACTGCAGTCTAGCTTTTTTATGCCTGTGTCAGCAGTGGGGTCCTCCTGGGTCTCCCGCCATAGCGTTTCATTTCATTCAAATATCGACAGATAGTTCGAGCTGACACTGATGCACCCTGCACCTGCAGGACAGCTTAAATTTCTTTGGAACTTGATTGGGGCTGCTTATCCACCATACGGACTATCCTGCGTTGCAACCTTTTATCAATTTTTCTCCTCCGTCCACGTCCAGGGTGATTAACTACAGTACCATGGGTTGTAAATTTCTTGATCATGTTGCGCACCGTGGACAAAGGAACATCAAGATCTCTGGAGATGGACTTGTAACCTTGAGATTGTTGATATTTTTCCACAATTTTTGTTCTTAA